>JAVSBS010013133.1:43743-64161 GCA_033124195.1 Coracias cyanogaster | reverse complement strand
ATAAATGTTTGCTGACATTCAGTTGTCTCTGGAACTTCATTTTCTTGTTAGAATATAGTAAAACAAGTCTCCTGCTTTATAAATACAGGAAAAACTAAACTGAAAATGTATTACTAATAATCTGTTGCACCACTTCACAGTATGAAAGATAAATGCAGCCCGCCTAAGAAATGGATGCTATTTTCAAGCCTCTGGATATTATTTTAAACATAATGATCCATTTCTGTATTTGGATCTTATAAGGAACCAATCTCAGGAGTAAAATAAGAGAGACTGCAAAGTTGGAATACTAAACTGCTCTCTATGCCAATATAACACATCGGGGGCTTTAGTCCCATGTTAGTAATATTGATGTTTAGTAGTGAGAAACAATGAAGGCTCTGTGCCATGTGGAAACATTCCATGCCTAGTGGAAATGTCAAAACATTAATGCTTTCATCATCCTACATGAAGCTGTTCAGCTCAGTAATATCATTAATTTTATCAAATATTTTAGTGAAGTTATACATTTACTTCAGAAAAAAACAACAACGAAAAGAATTGAAAGACATTGGTGCAATAGAACCCTGGATATTCTTTTAACTCCACGATGCTGAATGCAGTTTGTTGCTATCTACAGATCATAGATTCATTTTTGCAGACAACTTCTTTACCCCCTCACTCTCAGCTAAAGCGAGTTTATTGGATGGTGGCAGAGGACTGTGTATTGGGTTTCCCTGAGGTACATGTGAGGATTTCTGTTTACAAGGAAGGAATCCTTTGTTCCCCCTTTTAGTAAATTAGATATTATTATGAAAAGATAAAGAATCTCCTGACAAGTTTACAAATATATTCCAAGGCAGAAGTGAAATTATTTCAATTATCTCAGTGTAATCTGTCAAACTCTCCAATCATTCTAATGCCGTACCATCACATGTTGCCAAAAAGGTGATCAGCATCCCAATAAAGGGAATGTTTCTTACCTTCAGAGGGGCAGGCACAGTGGAACCGAGCATCAATTCAGTTTATGATCTACAACTGTAATTTTTCCCTCTCATTAGTTCCATACCTTTAGGTTCAATATTGCTGTTTATTTTCACACATCATCTGAAAGAAATCACCTTTTGTCCCGTTTACACATGGAAAACATCCAAGCCTTCCAGCAGGTCAAAACTGTTCCCCTCTAGCTAGGAAATAATCCTCTCATCCATTTTAACTTGCGCTGCAAAGATCACCTGAAAGTCTCACGTTTCTAGCTATGTCCCTTCCCTTTTTAATCCTTCAGCTGATTCTTCAGACTAAAAACGAACATTTAAGTAGCAACACTTACTCTCTGCCTCTGGCCATCAACCCAAGTCTTTTCTGCCCACATGACCTCCTATAAGCACTTTTACCCAGTATTATTTTACACACCTCCACTAATTATCCTGTGCTGCTTTTCCATGTAAGAAAGAGTCCGACAAAGCCATCTCCAAAGTGGTGCTTTAGTGATTCTTTACAGTAATCCCCAGATGGTAATGCCACTCCACCCCTCAAATTCTTCCTCAATTTATTTTGCTGTGTATAAGGGAGGCTGAAAACAGCTGGTTATTTGAAAAGCAGCTCCCGTAGTCCTGTAAGAGTCACCCCATGCTCCCTTACATGCTCTTGGACAGGTTTTGAAGCAAGGACTGTGTCTTCTTAGGGGTGTGTTTATCATGCCAACAGAACCCCCACCTGATCATAGCAAAGCCTGTTAATCACAGCTGTAGCATGCAAAAATAGTAACAGCACCTTCTAGCTAGGTGTCATTGTATAGCCAGATTCATGTATAAGTAAAATAGATGGGAAAAAACCATTTTTCAACAGCAAAACAGCTTTATCATGAGGCTCTGTTACTTTTCCAAGGAATACAGGGAGGAAGGAGGAAGCACCCATTTAGCCTGCTTAACCAACAGAAACAGAATCATGTATTTTCTCAAAAGTTTTGTTGTTTAAGTGTATTGTCAATAAAAGAACTGTCAAGTTCAGGACAGGAAGACATAGCAGTAACATAGAAGCCAAATAGAAGAAACACAGAAACTAGCAAAGGGATTCAGGTAATTGTCTAAATAGACAGGCATGTGCTAGAACTTAAAAGTTAGAAGGTTCAGAAGTACATAAAGGACAAAGAAGCAGTAGATCATCTCATGGGATCCTTCTAGCACTCAGTGTGGTCTTTGGTTTAGTGCTGTTGTGCAGAATAGGTCCGTAGTTCATAGTGCTATTGTGAGGTTCAGTAGATGTTGGAAAGGGAAGTGCACAGCATGGCAGTTACTTTTTAAGAATTTGGAACATTCTCTTTATACAAACAAATTTCACTCTCTGTTCCACTGATGTAACTTCCCTGATACCGGACTATGTTGCGTATGAATGAGAACAGCAGATAGTGGGGAGGATAAAAATCTCAGTTGATAAAGGAATACCAGTAGTGTTCAGTAGGCTTCAGTTACTTGAACATATAATCTGTAAATGAATATTATCCTTCAAAAATGTTTTTCACACAGGTCAGCACTTTCTGACCACTCCTCCAATCTTGGCAGAGCATGAAATTTCCATTAGGAGAACTCAGTATTTTCCTCACGGAAGTCAAGAGATCTTCCTCCTATTACCCTTGCCCTAGTCCTCTACATGCAGCTACAACAATAAGAAGTTTTCTACATTACTTCCATGCAGGGACTCTCTAACAAAGAGAAGAGCTGTTTGCAGAGCACTCCTCGCCAATAATTAATTCCTCTCCTGCGCACTGTTATGCGTCTGAGATGCCTGCAACTGCATCATGTCTGCAAAATCACATGGACAGATCTCCATGGTGATTGTGTCATGTGCTATGCAAACATCAGCTGGCTAGTCAAGGTTACTTTGGCAACCCAAGTGTCACAGGTAATGATCCAAATCTTGCTCAGATTTATGAAAGAATAATCTGAATTAAAAACTTGCTGGTTTTCATTCTAAAGCTGGTTCTGTTCATAACAGACACTATTTCAATGAGCCCAGAGCTATCTCCATTAGAATTACAAACACTAATATCAATAATATTTATTTAAGCATCATTTGTATGCAGTAATGAAGAAAAAGATGGATACTGCAGTCTATTCTAGCTGAGATACCGCATAGGCAAAGCTTCAGTATTAAGACTTTCATTAGTGCTATAAGGCAACATGATTTTTATTATCAGACTCACTGCTGTGATCTATTACAAAGCTGTGTTGTCTTCAATATGAATTGTGAGCTGCATTATAATTAAAGATGCTCTTCTCAGACCAGGAGAATAGTTTTCTTTCATGTCATTGACTGTTAAAACTGAACACAGCACTCAATACAAAGAAAAATCATGTTGGCTGTCTTCTGGATTACGTCTGCTTAGCTTTGGTCTGTGGAAAAGAGGAAACTCAAGAAACCAAGGATAACAGTTTCTGAACTTGCTGGCAGCTCTGAGGGAAGTGAACTGGTACACTATGCCAGGGAGATTCTGCCAGGCTGTCAGGGCACAGGAAGCACAGAGCAGAAGTAAATTTCTGGTTTAGGCTACAAGTGCCACAGCCTTGGCATTGGCCTGGATTCTCCATTCTTACCTACACCATTAATTCTAAAGAGACTTCTCAAACTCTCTTTGTTCTCCTGGAGACCGAGGGCATGCAGCATCTTGCAAGACATACAAAAGAGGCATAGTATTTATAGGATTTTGAATAGGCTCTATTCCTGCCTGTGGTGAATACAGCCAGCTCTTAACATGCAGAAATCAAGCACTGAGCCTATACAAGAAGACACATCAAACTCTTAGTATCTGGGGCCCAATTTTCATAACACCTGCTGAAAAAGACAAACTGCATGAGGAAAGCATGGATACAATAAAAATCAAATGCTAAAGCGTTAAAAAGTTAGTATCTTTAGCAATGTCTTTGAGCTGATCAGAGTACTTTAGACACAGGAGTAGAAAAATAACTTGGGTCATGGAGACTGTTTCCTTGCTGTGAAGCTAACCTACCATGTCATCCTGCTAGTATCCATCTTGAAACAAAAATTATTTTATCCAGCTCCCCTCTTTATGCTCTGGAATGCTGAACTTTTGCAGCAATGGTTTTATCTGCTGTCTTGGTTTCAGCTGGAGTAAAGTTAATTTTCATCCTAGTAGCTGGTACAGGGCTGTGTTTTGGATTTAGGATGAGAATAATGTTGATAATGTGCAGATGTTCTAGTTACTGCTGAGTAGTGTTTATGTGAAGTCAAGAACTCTTCAGCTCCTCACACCGCCCTGCCAGCGAGGAGGCTGGGGCAGGGGGGCACAAGAAACTGGGAGGTGACACAGCCAGCACAGCTAACCCAAACTGGCCAAAGCGATATTCCATACCATAGGATGTCATGCCCAGCATATAAACTGGACGGAGCTGGCTGGGGATGTCACGGCTCAGGGACTGGCTAGGCATTGGTCAGCAGGTAGTTAGCAACTGTATTGTGTATCACTTGTTTTGTATATTCTATTTACTATTTTCCCTTGCTTTTCTCACCTATTATCTCAAGCTACGAGTTTTACTTTTCCCCCCAATTCTCTCCCCCATCCTACTGGGGGATGGGTGTGGGAGCAAGCGGCTACATGGTGCTTAATTGCCAGCTGGGGTTAAACCACCACACCTGCACACATGCAAATAAAAAGTGCTTTTTAAATCCCTTTCATTGCTCCATTGCTATTCACAGCTGCAAACAGCAGCTCTGGCCTCTATTCCCTTCTGCTGCCTGTCAGTGAGGAGAGACCTTTTCTCTGGAATACCTTTTAGCCTCACTGTATGTTGCCATGGCAGCAAGACTAAAACCAGACCCAAGATGAGAAAAATGTCAAAGGAATAAAAACTGATGCTACAGGCAAATTCTGAGTCCTCCCTCGGCTACTGAAGATATCTATTAAGTTATACGTCTTTTAGATGGAGAGCTACAGCTGCAGAACTGTGCTGTTTTCACTCTTCCCTTATTCCTATAACCTCCTGCTGACGTCAATGAGTATTTGTTTTGCCTCAGTAAAACTCTAAGAAAGAGATTTAAAGCCTTGTAATTACAGAAAACCAAGCCAAATCTCACCAGCTTTTACTTAGGGAGTCAACAGGGATAAAGCAAAAAAAAAAAGTCAGAACCAACATCATATTAAATATTTAGAAGTACTAAACAGCAGTTTCTAGATTATCAATTTGGTGGGAGCTTTCCTACATAAAAAAGGAGAGAAGATCTTGAAATTTCAGCAGAGAATTCCAGCAAGTTAGCACAGCTCAGGGGTATTCAGCACTTTGACAGTTAAAGTTTTGGTTGCAAATGAAGTGCTATAGAAAGAATGTCTTTGTAAGACTGTGTATTCTCTTAGAAAAACCTGCACAGAGCAAGCAAGAAAGCTATTTTTGATTTAAACTGGCGCAGCACAGGTTTTCTCATTATCACTTGTTATTAACACAAGCTTGAAGAAAAAGTTGTTGTTTCTGCATTACTATAGGAAATAATTACCTTCTTACTTTCAAAGTCAAGGGTTGTTTCTGAAGGGTAAAGATGTGGTGAAGAAACCCCTAGAACACACTCCTAACAGAAAAAGATTCATCTTGTGTGAAGCAGGATGAAGCTTTAAGGAACCTGTGCTGGAATTTCTTTAAAGCAGCAATAAAGCCAGAACTCCTGGACCCAAACACTCTCCAGCAGTTTGTCCAGTCAAAAGTCGAACAGAGTCATTCTGACTCTATACTGAGTTTAACCAGCCTGAAGACAAGCACGGTGTTCTGTGGAAAGGATGCAGAACTACTGTGATAAAGTTTTAAAGTTTTTCAAACCCACTGACCAAAAGGGAGAATCCCTCCTACATCACACTTCTGGTTGCCACCACATGCCTGTGAGCCACTGACTCCCAGCTGCTGCCTGAGTCTTTGGGATTGCTGGTAGAACCTGTCATAGCACGGTCCCAGTTTGTACTAGGAAGATGGCTTTAAGCACATCAAAGGCATGTGCAGAGGAGCTCAGAACTTGTCACCTTTATGATGCCTTTCTCCACTCCAAGCAATAACGCATCTTATAGTAAGTTGCAGCCAACTGTGCACACAGGGGTGCCCCACACACTCCTGAACCTTGGGGCATTCAAAAGTGTAGTGGTTCAGACTGCACTCAGTGAGTCTGGCTTGGTCCACAGCAGCAGCTCCTACACTGGGAGGAATTCCTTTGGCTGCAAAGGAGTTTTGGCAGTCAAAGGCAAAAGAGATAGGCCCTCTGTATTTGGTTAAGATGCAGGCGTCTCCTGCCTAAATTGAATTCATATATAACATGTTCAGTCTGGTGTATTCCTGTATTCCATTACAATCTGTTATAACAATTTATGGCAGGCAATAAAGTTTATTACATTCACCCATGCCATAAAAAAAAAAAAAAATCCCGACATTTTATGTTGCTATTGACTGTCAAGCTCTATGACATCAGTTTTTGAACTCTTGCCTCAGCAATGCTGCCTTGTGATCTCTTTGAAAAAAATATTTGGAGAAAAACGGCCCCAACACTCAAGTATGTCTCATTTGCTCTTTCGCATAAGCATGTTAGAGTGTGATTAAACTCTTTCCCTCTTCCGTGCCCAGAACATACAGACAGTTATAAGCACACTGCTTTGTGTAGTGCTGTGTTGTTGCCTTTCTAAGTATAATGCCCAGACTGTAGAAGGTGGATGTTGTTGATCGCCTCTGCACAGCCTTGCAGCAGCAGCCCTGTCTGGTTACCCCTCTGTGGGATTCTGGCAAACCAAGATGCCTCTTCACACACAAGTGAAAGATCAGAGAGCCCTTCTAGAACTATGCTATTTCACAGCCATACAAGAACTCAAAGTCTGAAATACTTCCAGAACCACAGCTTTTCAGACAGACACTTTTGTCTAGACACTTGCAAGACACTATTTAAAAACGGAAGAATCTTTTCTTTGACACCATATTCTGAATTGCCTCCGAGCTTATGAGCTTCAAGATGTTCCAAGTCAGTCCATGTCTTGCCTCTGGGCACACGGTCACAAACATTGCCACTTGGGAGGGTGAGGAGGAACCCAACAAACTAGGCTGCAAAATATTAGGTGATTCTTGACCATTCAAACATCTTGAGCATTTATCATGAATGAGTGGCAATTCTACTGTTTTTGTAAACGTACACAGCTACACAGAATATACATGAAACGCCAAAGACTACGCCCTTTTCTGCAGGGACTCTGCTTCATTTGAGTGACGCTTGGGACTATGGGGCCCTGATTCCCAAGGTTTTCAGGCACAGCAAAGTTTACATTAATGGCAGTGTTAAATCTTCATAGTGACAGCACCTGTGGATATTATTTGTGGATTTAACACTGTATGGCGGTGTGCAAAGCAGCTGAATTACACGCCTTGGTTTCTTTGTCTTTACAGCAACAAACATTTACAAAGTCCATAGGAATACTGCTGGATGCAGACCTACACACACCACTGGGGTTTGCGTGCATATGTAGAAGATTATTTGTAATTTGTACTATGACTTTTTTGCTACTATGGTGAAAAAAACCAGCTTTTATAGTTGTACATTTACACCAAAAGCTCTTCCAAATAGCTTCTGGCTACAACAAAACCAAAACCCCACCTGTGGTCACTTTCGTGTTCTTTCCTAAGCTTTTATCAGTACCTATTTATAAAATTATGTTTATTGGCAACAAACTACTTCAGTTTATATAAAGGAGATACTTTGTGTGTACTTCACTAGAGAGGATTCATTTTGTTTTACGAAGCTGCAGAACTACAGAAGGTCCTTTTGTATCTCATTATTTGACTAGCACTCCACGCTGATGGCCTGTATTACTCCCACCTCCTTTGTCTTTCAGGATTGTTCTAGTTCTCTAATCTACCATAACCCTCATTTAATAACTGGATCTCTGCAAAAACCTCATTTCTACAGTCTTGCTACTAGGGACTTCTCCCCAGATTAATGCACCACTAATTTTTTCAGTATTTCCCACTCACGCTTTTAAACTCAGAATTAAAACACTCCAACCTGTATGACAGTAGTTTCCTTTTGTATTCCTTAACCTTTGCCATCATGGCCTCTCTTCTTTGTCTTGCAGTAGTAGGGGTTGCTGCCTGTGCCTTGCTTGCATCTGCTTGAACCCTGTAATAAGATCTTGGCTCATGAAAACATGTGCTTCTTCCCCTACCTTTCCCAAATGTCAGATGATGTTCTGGAAGTCAGGCACAAAACCTGTGACCAACATGACTTCTGCCACTGTAACTTCCCATCATATTTTCTAAACAATTCAAGTGAGTCAAACATTTTTACTTCCAAAGACCTTCTATCACATGTTCCTCAGATTCTTCCCTTAGCTCTATTCTGAGCTACTTATTTCACAGTATAGGTTCTTAAAATCAGTAATTAAGAATTAGAAATTCCTGCACTACCTGCCTGTTTATTCCAAGAAACTTTAAGTCTTCATTACTACTACCGAGAAGAAATTGCGCTCTATTCCAGAACCATTATTCCAAACCATGGGAGCTAAACTTACTGATAACAAAATCCAGTAACATTCAGTCTTCCAGATAGTAAAGACTTAATCCTTATAAATCTTTGACACTCATTTCCAAAGTCTGAGAAGCTTCATATACAAATCTACCTACTAGGATCAGATTACAAAAGCACATTAATATTGCATCTTCAAAAAAAAAAATCTCCATGTTCTTTTGTAAAGATGGATTCTCCTCAATAAAATCCAGCCCTAATCAGTAAACCAATTATGTAAATTATTGAAACTCATCCAGGTAAATCCCACAGGTCTCTAAAGAGCCAAAGGATAAAGTAATTCTCCTTTGACTTCTTGTACAAGTTTTGTTTGTTTCAGAAAGTAGTACCATGAGGACTGCAAATCTAATTATTCATAAGTCATCATCATAATTTTGCTTATTGAAAAAGCTAAGTCAGATCCTACCATTGGGTGCCACTCCATAACTTCATTAAAGTGATACTTAAAACCAAAACCCACTGATATATTAAACTGTAATTCAGTTGTAATGTTAGAGAGTCTGATTCATGCTTATCCTCAGTTTACATTAAGATTGAAATCGTTCATCTAGGTAAGATGAAGGTATTTGAATTTATCTTGTTCACTAGTTGACAGTTTTACAATATTTTCTGCAGTCCTATTTGCTTTATTTCTTAATATTTCTCCTGGCACTGTTAAAAAATGTCTCATTCTAAGCCTATATTAAAGATCTTAACTCCACATAAGTATCGTACCAATGTGCTTGCTCTAAAAATTGATTTAGTTTACAAGTTTAACGCTCATGTTTGACTATGCATTCAGCTTAGCATTACATTTTATCGACTGAAATCAAATCGCTCTGTAATTGGCAGCAGGGAGCAGAAGCGTTCAGGTGACAGAATCACCGATTCACCCCGGACAGTCTCTAATCAAATTCAATTACACTTGCATGTGTAGATGCACCAAAAAAGGCAAACAGTATGTATACTAGCTACAATAATTCAGGAAAATAGACCAGAACTTCAATAACACGCATTTTGCTAGCTCTAGGCTAATGTAGGCTTAACCGTAGGAACTCTCAGAATTATGCTGGAGGTTTCCTTTAAACTGAAGGAAAAGATACAGCATTGTGTTACTTCTGCTAAAGAATTCAAACATTATGCTCTTTTTCCTCAGGAAGTTTTAAAATCTTTAAGGTATTTTACCCAGGACATAACCATAGCATGTAATAGAAAAACCTCAGGCTCTTCTCATGGTTTTTGGTATTTGGCGATGGGAGGGAATTCACTTTTACACAACCTTTACTGAATGCATTTAAACAAAGTTCTGGAGCTGTCTATGATGTGTGAGGCTTTATTTCTTACAGATAAGGCCTACATTTTGAAATATGTGCACTTCAATACCACATCCAAAGCCTGAACTTTGATACTCAAAGTAGCATATTTCAAAACAGCAGAAAATCAGTTGCTCATTTGAAAATCTTAAACTACATTGCTCCCTTTTTGTATTTCTCCAAGTCATGATCATAATATACAGCTCTGCCCTACGAAATATCTTTGTGTTCAATCATTCACAGCAGGCTACTATGTACAGGAATCCTTTAGTATTGACAACATATCTGCTTTGCTGCCTAGGTGTTAATTGATATTGTTATCTGTAATGAGCAATAATATCATTACTAAACTGCAATACAACATAAAAATCTCGATTATCACATTAAATTTGGATCATATTATGCTAAGAGATGTCTTTATGCCCAGGAGTAATCTTGCTTTTAAAACTCATCTATGTTTAAATGATTGAAAAGAATCTATGAGCCATTTTCATTAGGTGAGAACATTTATCTTGATTAATGATTCTTATGCACTAAAATAAAGTGTTATTTTGGATACAATCATTGCATTCTGTTCAGGGTATAATTACGTAAACCAGAAAAGTAAACTTCCTTCCAACTAAAAAGTTCCCCACTACACATAGAAAAGCAGAATTCAATCATACTATTCATTAGTGTTATAAAAATGACATAAAATCTCAAAGCTTTAAGACTTTAAAAGTCACATGACAGGGAACTTTGGATAGTCAGAACAAATAAAATTCCACATCAGAACAGCCTGATAATCAGGTGGCATCTGAACAAAGCTGTACATAGTGTGTGCTGCTACTAGTACTGAGTAAGTGCCCATAACCAACTTTCACTGCTTCTGGGGAAACTGCCTGAGTCTCTTGGTGAACCTCAAGAGTGGGCTTAAAGCACAGCTCGGAAGATGCATTTCCACTGACTGGGATATTCTTTCTCTTGCTCTCTAGAGTCGTGAGGTGATTCACGTTATGACAATCCAGTAATGAATCTCAAGGTGTGTAAGGTAAGACTCAGACACTGGAACATATTGACCCATAAAGCTTAATATTCAACTGTCCTTCCTAATTACAATCAATACCAATATGTGGATTATCTACATAAAGCTACAAAACTGTCTTATCTACAAGTCTTGCAGATGGTAATAAGTGCTTTTTGGGGGGACATTGGTGAAGTTGTATGAAATGGAACTCATGTCGTCTTTGCAACAGAGAGGATCCAGTGACCTAGTTAGACTATTAGTATGAAAATAAAAAATTTAAAAAAACAACCCAGGAGATTAGTTTTGTGTTACTGCTCATGACATTTCAAAAAATTCTACCAGTCTACCAAAACTAGTGATCAACATGATTAGCTGCTGAGAGACAAATGTGGGTTTGCTGATGGAACTAATAACATACTATTTATTTGGCTACTGTCATACAGATACACTGATAAGCAGATCCCAGGAGAAGAGCTTGAACGTTCACGTTAGAAAGGCATTTCCAAAACCAGAAAGGCCCCATTAATTTCATTTACCAGAGTTCTGTATACTAACAACTAAACATCCTTCTACTATAGCTAAAATCTGATGTCAACATTATCTCTTTATAGACCAAGCACCCAAAATCCCCAAAAGCAGAAAAATGTGAGCTATAGAGGAAAAATGCTGAAGGCATAGTATCTACTGATGTTTCTCACCACAGTAAATTTTGCAGCATCTGAAAGCATCTCATTCCCTTCTGCTCTATTAACCCTTCTGCTCACTGTCAGCCATGGAAGATGGCCACAGGGCCCAGTACTGCCAACGGAGCACCACTGAGACAAAACGGACTTATCACGTTAAATAGAGAGGGTATTTCTCTTATTCTTATCTCCCACTCCCTTTTGAGTCCTTTCAGTGAGTCCTTAAATGGCTTTCTAGCCATTCATTGATTAATGACGTTCTAGACTCATACATTATAGCCAGAAAAAAAAAACAACCCTAAATAACTTGCCTGATTTTTTGCAAATCAGAGGTGAAAACCTCACCCAAAATCATCAGGGATCTCTTCCAAGTCTGAAAATGGGGAAGTTTTGAAGGCAGGAAGAATCTGAATTATTTGTACTCCTCTGATGTCTTGCACAATACAGGTGAGATCTCTCAGCTCTCTCAACATCACCAAATACACTTCGTTATTTCTATCTCAATTTTTTAAAAAATCCTTCACCTCTGGGAAATAGGCCTTTTTAAATTTTAACTGAGACCAAAACAAGTTTCTGAGAGAATGAAAACAATCACTAGAAATTTAACCTCAGATTTCTCCTTCATGATACCCTGGGAGAAAAGCTGAATTTCTCACATTAGCAGTCCCTGCCAGTTCAACTCGAACAACCAAGAGCTTTCTTTCCAAACCAGTCAACTAATTAACAAAGAGGCGTGAGTGGAATTTTTTTGACACAGAGGAAAATCCTAGGTTCCACTCACAGGCTCTGTGGCTTAAACTACACATAGCACACGAATGAAGTAGCATCTACATGAGTCTTTGAAAACTTAGTTTCTAATATTTTCCTTTCAGTACCTGCTATTTATCTAGTGTTCTTCATTTATGGTATCCAATAGTAATTTCTCTAAGAGACAGAAAACACAGTTCCAAATCTTAAGATTTCCTTGCCAGTTGGCAGTACTACCGGTAAACTTTCTGTTAAAATTATTTCTGCTGCTGGATGTAATATATTGCCATATGTTTAATAAACCTGCATGCAAGACTGGGAGAAGATAGGCAGATATTTCACTGTATTATCAGGCAGAAATAAAAAGGAATGGATTGAAGCATCTTTGGATCAGGGGTATAAAAGCAAGTACTATTCTTCTCTAGTAGTTCATGAAAAGTCTAGAAATTGTTTTTGAATAGGGAAATGACTCCATAAAACCCTGTTTTCCTCACTGGACACCACCTTAAATTCTATGACACAAACAGTAAAAATGAAGTGTAAACTGAACAGGTTTAAGTTGAACATTCAAATAAATAAACATACAAGAAATATATTCTACCTCCTGGAGCTATGCACACAGGCTGGTGTTTTTAAATGTGTCATTAATGTCCGAGCTGTATCCCTTCTGCTCTAGTGAAGCTCTTCTTAACTAGGTCTTTGGTTTCTTTCTTGCATGGGTACAGCATCACCGCAGCAGTTCAGTACATAAGGAATGTGTGCCAATTTATTACTGAAAAGCCAGCTAATGTATTTCAGTAGGCAGAGTACTCCTGTAAAATACTGCTTCTTCACAGTAATTAATCAGCAGCTTGCTCCATGTAACAGGTTTGTTCTGATTTTTTCTAATAAATGACAAAGCATTTTTTCCATATACAATCTTCTGTTGGTAATTTAATTAACTGGAAGCATGTGACTAGTTATCTTTACTAGTGCACTCTTTCTTGAGTGAAATCTATGGAGGCTTCCTGTGTTACATTCCTGCCTGCTTCCCCCTGCCCTCACATGATCCATCAGGAACCAAGTCTAATGTTTTCCTTTGGCCTGCAGTTACAGAAAGCTATTATCTCTGTGGCACACAAGGGCAAATAGAAATGACAATCTGTCCTGACCCAGAAACATGTATCATGACTCACCACTGCACTTTCAACTTCCAGGGTCTCATGCCTTCTAGAAAAGTACTTTCTGCCTGTGTATCTCCATAACTCATTAATTCTTAGCAGAGTGCTTACTAAGTAGATTAGAAAAGTGCTGTAGCTGCAGGCTGTATTTATGTTAATTGTGAGAGGTTTAGTCTCACACTAGTCAGCTTCTAACCTTTGTAATAACAACATTTGAACAGAGAATCAACTTTCATCAGAAATATTGCCAAAACACTTCTCCACCTCTGCTACTTCATTCCAAAACGTTAAGATACCATTGCTGTGAAATGGAACAGCTTACTGACATTTGGTAGAACACATACCCTTCCGAGATCAGAGCGCCCGCTGAGCGCCCTGAATCACAAAGGCTCACAGAGATGCTCAGACACAGCCCAGGGGCTTGGCTCTCAAGAGGCCAAACCTGGAAATTCAGATATTTGCATGATTTTCCCACTAATACGCTGCATGATGTCAGGCAAGTGAAGATATCCACCATCTCTGTTGTTATTTATCTATTAAGTGATTATTATAGCATGAAAGTTCTCAACATACATAAATGAACATTCTGAAGACTCTAGATGGCAAAATTGTTTAAAGACAAGTATTCAACTGGCAGGGCTCAACAAAACAAGATAAATCTCTGAAGTTGTAAAGAAAATAGAAGAAAAGAAAGCACCAAGCTGAAATGAATTCTTTAATTAATTCCATTCATGTAGCTGGAATTTCATGCAGTGTTTATGAATAATATATAGCAATTGAAAATAATTGGCTTCTGCTTACATACTTAACAGACTTAACAAGTCTGAGTTTCTTAAAACAGCTCATTTACCTAGTCTGATTTTGGGGTAATCATCACTAAGGTCATGTATCTGAGGTCTTATTACGGAGCCACAGGTTCTGTATCCAAGTCTTGTCTTGGTTCTTTCTCACTCTTTTAGTAAAATCGTAATCACGTTACATTGTCATCAACACTGTGAAGCCAAAAAGACTACTGGGTTATGCTATCACTTGCTGATACAGGTAGGACGGGTGGAAAGAATTATTCAGTAATATGAAATCCTGTTAAACAACATGAAATGGGGAAGAAATGTAAGTGAAATTATATAGGTGTTTAGCAGGAACATAATTCATGTAAGAGCAGCGAGGATCCCGTAAAAGGTCTACACAATGCTTTAGAGGGAAAAAAATTGCAATACCTAATTAATCTCCAGTACTGTCAAGGTATGTTTTATTCCTCTACGTATAGAGCACTGAAATTACTTGGATTTTTAATTTTCATTCCCAACTTTCATTCACTTAGAATCTGTGTTCATTATATTTAATGTTAGTGAGGTAAAATTCAAGTGGAATAGCTTTCCCCTTACTCTTCCCTAAACCCAAAAGATATTTTGGCCTATAACTGTGTATAATTTGATGGTGAACTTAGAAGCTACCCTGAATTATTCAGGTTTTGCTTCTCAGTCTGCTCTCTCCACATCTCTGTTTTAAAGCCTGTTGCATAAGACAGACACGCTCCTTGCATTTTTGTATGCTTTGATATCTGCACAGAGCTTGTATCAAACCTGTGTTAGACTTGTTTGTATACAAAGAAACAACAGTGATGTACAGATAAAACATTTAAATTTTCTTTGAACTACAGATGTTTATTTTACACAGCCAAAGGGAACAGAACCTCACACACAGGAAGAACGAAGAGTTCTAAGGCACCATCACACGACAGTATATATTCAGAGGTCATACCTGGAAATCAGGAAGGCAGTTCAGAAACAACTGCCAATGAAGTGCTGTCAAAGGAATACTTGCAGCATCAAAACAAGCATCTGTGCTGCAATGCTAGAGGAGCAATCATAGCAAAAGAGACATGGATAGGCTTGTGGGAGTTCTCACAGAATTTGCTACATGTCCTTCTTTCTACAATGTAACACTGCAAAGTACATTATTTTATGCTTATGAAAACACAATTCTTTGGTTATACACGATCTCTTGCTTTTATCATGTTACTCTAGATTATTTTGCATACCTTAAATACAGGTTCTAAATGCTATAGAAATCTCTTGACTTCAAAAAAGGTGTAGATTGTTCACCTGAATAATCTGTTTTCATTGAGCAGAAATGAGACAACCCTGCACATGGCATTACTATATTATCACTAAAAAGAAAAAATAGACACAAAATGGCCTTTTGTATTCATAACAATGTACCAGCCTGATCTGACAGTGCTAGATTGCCCTCTTACTATGATAAAAGTAACTAATGGGTCAATTTTTTCGGTGTCTTACTATAGTAATACATGAAAGGCTTGTTGCCCTAAAGCTAAGATCAGTGAAAAGCATGAATAGCTTCTTATGAAATTAAAATCTCTGCTTTAGGGGGTTCACTGTTACTATTCTACCCTTATGGGTTTGAGACTTCCCCTGCCCCGAATAATGTTGGTATCTAAAAGCAGGCACAGATGAGTTCAGTGGAAGAAAACAGGCTTACGGTACTTGAGTCCTTTGAAGGCACACAGCAGTGTTAGACTCAAACATACTGTGATGGCTTTACCCTCTCCAAAACATGCTATAAATTCCATATAGAAAATGTTCCTTCATCTGGTTCTCATCACTGGACTGCAACTGGAAAAGGCTGTGATCTTAAATGTAAGGTTTCTACTGTTTTCCTTTGCATGCTAACAGCATTAATGCAGAGAACAGAAACTATGTGAGAACAGCAACACATGAGAAATGCTTCTTTTAAAGGGAATTACTCTACCAAAAAGTATTCTATAATGTTACTATAAGGTGATCAGTTGCGCTGCACTCCTTCAGCTTTAAGTTCTTAAACACGGCTTGGTTTTTCCTTAGCAATTTACTACACAGAAAAGCTCTGGCTTCAGAAGGAAATCTCACTTATATAGAAATTGTGTTTACAGCTAGACCTGCAATATATCTTTAATTTTTCAGCAAAAAAGAAAAAAAACAAACCCCAAACAACCCAGGACTGATACTGAAGTGATCCTTACAAACTAATTAATGCCCAGGGCTCTTTCCAGTCAAAAATACTCTATGCATTGACCACGAGGCACAGTCATTAGAGTTCTCTGATACTTGTATCAAGATCTACAGTGCTTGATCCATAAGTGTACATAGTACCTGTTTTCCACTGATTTCAATTACAGCTGAGCGCCACAGTAGATTCCTGGATGCGGGCTACAGTAGTTGCATTACTGTTTGCTAAGTAAGGAGTTGCTAAAGATGTTATTACATTATCACTGCAAAACCATGCCATAGGGTGATGTTCAGTGCCTACTGTAAGGTACCAGCCTGATCTTGTAGTATTATTATCCTCTTACTTTTTAAGTGTGAGGAGCAACTCTATTCCACAGGTTTCAGCATTCTAACTGGCCCCACGGCAGTACAGGTCTTTGATACCATTATTAGTATGTAACAGTGTGCTCCTTTAAATCATGTGAGAGACAATGAATCCTTTGGTACACAACACAGATCCACCATCAGGATGTCTTCCCATAATCTCATTGGTCACCCATATGGGCCATAATAGCCCAAGTCTGAAAAATTTCTGATGTAGCGAGAGTCCTTTCTGAAACGGTGGTCTAGCGTGCGGGAAAGGGGCCTACAGGTATTTTGATGACATGGGCCGTATTTTGTACTGTCACTTTCCTGACTGGCAGCTCATGTGCATGAATTTGTGAGTGTTGTTTTACATGCTATCGGTGCTACTTTCACCTGCTGTAAATCACCAGAGAATGTGCATATAACTTTTATGTCAATAACCCATTCTACCTTGACTATATATTTTCTTTTGCAATTATATAAAGCTGAAGGCAACAGAATTTTAATAGAGAAGTGCAATATGCATATTTTCATTCAACACACTAGGTTTTTCGAGAACCTTCAGTGTTCATCCTGCTTAATAATCTAGAATTGCCTACTGTGTAAAGCCAAAGATTCACAGACCCTCAGGAGAATGCTAATGCATAAACGCACACTACAAATTAATCAGAACAAAGAGGAGTGACTAACTGCAACTTAAGGATTAAATAAGTAGTTACTAACAAAGTAACAGCCACAAAGCTCAACAAGTATTCACTGAATATTAATTCTCTTTTTAAACTCTACTATTGGTAATGAAACGCAATCTTACCGACAATCAGCTTTTTACTACAGAACAGCATTTTAGGCATGCACCATCTACAAATTACCTCGTCTTTTAAACACTTGAACGCATAAACAAAGAGCTGCAAAACAGTGAGACATCTCAACAGCAGCTAATGTATGACTTGATTCACCTCACGATGGATAATTCTAGTTAGATTTCCAATGTACGGTTTTGTTACTCTCTTAGTTCTTCCACTCATTACCATTGTAAAATGGCTCTTTCAGCCTAGATGAGAACAGACTTAACTTTACTAGGATTTATGGATGTAAATTTGAGATTAAAATTACCCTTCCCAAGCCAACACCAAAAGACAACATAGCAATACAAATAGTTCTGCTCCGTAGCCCTTGTCAATAGTCTAGATCCTGACATCCGATGTCAGCAATAACCTGAAAAAAATGAAGGAACTTCTAATTTTCCCCCCAGAATAAATTCTGTCCCACACTCTCTTCAGTCAATGGGTAAACTCATTTAAGCAGCCTGTACTGAAGAGGCAGGGCAATCCCCATCCTAAAACAAAGGCCAGTGAAACTAGGAATCCGTCCAGTGACTTCCATGGCCTTGGGATGAGGCCCTAAAGCAGGGAAATCAGAATGCCAGAAGGGATTATACCCTAACTCAAATGATCTCATTGACACTCAGAAAAATCTTGATTGTTCAACAGGAATAGTATCAAGCTAAGTCTAATAATTTCTCAACACTGCTATCTTGAATATTACTCAACAATCAACTAGACATCACTTAACATATACTACATGATAAACAAATGGGAATCTAATAACCTTCTCTAAACCCTGCATTACTGCCACTTGAAACACTTCAAAAATGCAAAATCTCACTGCAATTACAATATTCTCTAATCAGTACATTCTTTTAAATTCAAACTGTGTGCTCCTGCAGAAAGTATTAGGAAATAAATGCTGTTCAAAGAACCATACCAGGCTTTCGGAACAATGAAATCTTTTTGATGCAGTTCAGAGAGAACTAGTAAAACAGGCAAAACCTTCCTCTGGCTGTTCTCACAAGCACTAGAACATAAAGCCCTCCATTCTGGGGTTATCATGCAAGGACATGGTCTTGCAGCAGTCAGCCTTAAGCAGCAAAGGGGAACACCGTCGTAGATGTAACTCATTGTCTTCTGGACTGCAAAGATGCTTTTCAGCTCTGATACACAAGTGGCTATTGCGACTCATCCAGAACTGAAGAGAAGTATTTGTACTGTAACACTGTTTTGGAAGAAAACCAAGTGTCTTCCATGTTGGCTTTAGAGAAACTGCAAATATCAATTCACAAATTAATGCAAAGAAGCAATACATGAAAATAAATGCAGATGCAGCATGAATAAAGCAAGCTGCAGGGATATGTTGGGGGCATGCCTTTCATACCTAAAAGTTTTGATCTATGTGATGATACCCCTCTACTAGAGCAGGATCCAAGAGTAGATCAAACAGGAAGACGTCCAGATGGGTGACATCCGTGAGCCTCTGGGGAGAGTGATATTCTTCCACAGAAAACTTACTCATCATTCATTTTCAACTACCACGCAGATGTCCACGTTCCTGCTATTCTCTAGTTAAACGTATTTATTCTCAATGCTCTCACGGGTCAGGAAATTTCCTCAGGAAACAAAGGGTAAAAACTGGTCATATTGGTTTAGTCTCTAATGAAGGCTGCTGAGAATGGTTAAATGAAAGTGGACATTTGGAGACCATCAGGCTTACTCAACTGAAAAATGAAAAGCAATCAAACGTTAAACTCTGAAGGGGGACGATGTGAGAGCTATGGAGTTAAAAAAAAAAGAAACCTCCCAAAACAGAACAAAAATACTGACCTTTCTTCAGTCTGGTTCCATTTAGTCCTCAGCTGTGACACATTTTTCTGTGTATCACATTAACTTGAGTCAGCCCTAAGTTATATTTACACTTACAAAAATATATCCCCAAAATGACAATGCCCTGAATGAGTATTATTTCAGTAACATGTTGCAATCGATTAAGGACACCTCCAGCACTGTTAAGTGCCTGAAGATACTAGCCAGACATTTCCTTTCTAAATTGCCAGATAGCTCATGGAAAGTGAGCAAGCATGATAAATGAGCTGTAGTTTTCTAGACTGTGCTTTTTAACAGATGTATTTACACATTTCACAATCTACCGGTAGGGATGGGGTGTGCTACTGCCAAAAGTTAGACAAAATGTTATCAAACAGAAGCCTCCCAACAAATTCCCATCATGTTGGCTATTAAGATCAGCCTGCTATGTGTAATTTTTCATGTTATGTCCTCGATCAGTATTTTTTTAAGCCACCGTTACTATTCTAATTAACCTTTTCTTACCCACCAATACGTGAAAAGTACATATTTACACAAACAAAGAAATTGCAGAATGCCTAGAGACTTGTGCCACTTACATTTTAAAAATACTTCATAAGCTTAACAATTTTTAAAAACCACCCCACATAAAAACCTAAACCTGATCCATTTTCTATTTTACACTGCACTTCAAAAGGCACTCCCTTCCAGAGGATTTCATCTTGCCTGAGCCAGCTGCTCTATCACAACATCTGATTTCCCTGAAGGAATTTGATGTTGAGAATTAGCCACTCCCTTGCCACTGGCTGCTAAAACTCAGAGGTGTTACTGAGTAGTTACCAGTGACAGCGTGGCCTCAGGTAGACATTTCAGAGAAATAGGAAGAGATTCCCGGGGAAGCTGTCATTCCTCGCTGTTTTGCTAGAGACAAATGGAGCCCATATCGTGCTGGCCCATTTGTGTCCACTGCAACACGTAAAGTAGCCCGGGGCAGAGGTAGTGATAGCAT
>JAVSBS010013133.1:0-43679 GCA_033124195.1 Coracias cyanogaster | reverse complement strand
GTACACGCCTTGTCATACAACGTCTCCCAGGCACGTACGAGCCCCAGTGAACACACAAGGCATCCTGCTTCAAGAACTGTCACAGGCTGTGGAGCCCTGCCCCACAACTCAAGATATCTTACCTGTGTCCATGACATGGGTTGTCCTATAATGCCACTTGAATAACGAACAACATGCTGGGCTCAAACCTCTGCCCATAAGGCATTCAAAATCTTAAAAATACAGTATTATTGATGTATTAACTCTGATGGTTACTATTTCCTCACAGAGGCACGGTAATACCAGCTAAGGTGTTCAGACACAGGATTTTGTCACGGCACCTTCTGAACAGCAACCATTACAAGGATACAGCCACAATGCACATTCAGCAAAGCTCCTACAGATCATGTATCTGAAGTGATGTGTCAGGCTCAGTGCACTTCACAGACACATAAAACACAAACATGAATCTGGGGGTGGTACTATAATTATGTTGTTTCTTTATATGTTATTGCCTGCTCTCACCTCCAAAAATACATATATTCTTTTACCAGCATCTTAAGAATAAAGGTCTCAGTGCTTTGGTCAAGGGGCTTATAATTGCCCAGGCTACAATCAAATTAGTTTATTTGCATGTCTAAGGTGAGCTGAGCAATTAGAAGGAAAAGAACCAAAGAACCCACACTACACAAATGTAATTTACATTAAAAGTGATTTCTAATTTGACTGGCTGTGATACATTTTCAGTAATTTCCTGAAAACCTCCAAGCTTCCAAGGTTTGCTAACACAAATGTAACACTGCAACTAAAGCTTATGTATTAGATCTTTTCCTCAGAATAGATTGAGTTGTTTTCAATTATAGTGTCTGCATTTCATGCCACACTTGTTAGTCAAATGTTTCATGCACTTAGGAAACAAACCATTTTCTAAGATGGAAAAACCACAATTATTATTAGTATTTTCAAGAACTTTGCACAGAGAATTTGAAATACCAGGAATATTTATTAGACAACTGTGTAGGTAACTCTGGATCATGGAGTTTTTGAACAGCAGAGGCTTTGGAGACAACTTGTGCACCAACTAAAAAGCAGAATACATCAATAACTAGAAAAAAACATATTTAAGTCTATTTTTATATCTATAAGTGCATGTATTTCAGGAATTTCAAAATGGAGAAAAATTTTGTTCCTACCTCTTCCAAAGCCCATAATGAATCAACCACAGGCTTGATCTTCTTACTGTTATATAGATTTAGGAGTTTGTCCATCACACCCTTGATCAGGCCACCTCGATTCTGTTTGAAAAGTAGATTCAACAGGGAAAACCCAGCAATGACTTTGTTCTCCTCATATAGCTTGATAGGATTTACTTTCTCAACTTGCCACCACTGGAAAGCAATAAACAACAGCAGGGTTAAAAAAAACATTTTTCAAGAAATGCACAGGAAACTTCAGAAGAAAACTGTCTGGGCAGATGTGATACACGACTCATCTGTCAGATCTGAAGCAACAGCCAAGAGAAGCAGTCAGGATTTTATTTAAGGAAGAGCCAAAAAAGTACGCAGCTGAATGATATGCAGAAGTAAAACACGGACTTGGGTCACATGAGATTAGAGCATTTGAACAACGGTGAACGGATCTGGTTTTAGGACATGGGTCTTGAAGTAAGGAACTCGGACATCCCTTCTTATTCTCCTGTCCTTCGTTATCTCAAGAGAACCATGCAAGCTTCCCAGCGTTCACAAGCAACTCAACTACTACTCTTCTCTCAAAACCAAGGAAATGATGCACTGCTTATCAGCTTCCATTTGCTTTTTACCCATTATTATGTTTGTGATATTTGAGCAAGCTTCATAATATCTAATGAAATTTTATCTCATTTAGCTCAATAGCATCCTTGAGACTGAGATCCCACTTTCTAGCAATTTTTACTTGAATGGGTCAATTTTCAAATTTTAATGCAATTTTGATGAGTTAATTTTGCAGTATAATTACATAAACTAAATATACTTTTATACAAAATTTTATATGCTTTTTATTAATTTATTCATACTTATTAAGTGAATAACTACCAGTACTATCTGAAAAACACTGCAGTTGAAATAGATTCCATTGGGCCAGCCTACCCTACAAATTACACACATCTATATTAGCAGTAAAAAGGCTGCATAGCAAAGATTATCTTGTTTTAGGTCACAAACACATGATAATGACAAAGACTGTGCCACTACGACCATTAAGGAAATGCAGGAGGCAAAGAATAGCCTCTTGCTACAGTCTTTGATTTATCTTGTTTTCAACTACACAGACACTTGTGAAGCTAATTTCTCCTGGGAAAGGGTTGTTGCCGGAAGCTCTAAATGGCTCTTGGCAGAAAGATCATATGATAGATCTTTAGTCAAGACTTCTCCCTCTGTTTTTCTTGTCTGCAGGAATCACTTTCACTCCTGGTTAATTTATTCCTTGCTAGCAGTTTATTTGATAAATTTGTCCCTTTTGCAATCTCTTGGATTTCTAAGCAGATTTTTGTTGTAGTAAGCTGAAGAAAAAAATATAACACTAGAATTTTGGATTTGTTGACATCATCAGTTAGGAAACATACAACATCATAATCTCTGATATCATTTGAAATGAACGTGGAGAATGGAAAAAATGCATTTCTATATGGAACTAACTTCTGAAAAGCTGGAAATGACTGGACACAAGCCCTCTCTTAAGAAATACATCTCATTTAGTATCCCCTTTCATTCACTGCACTGTTCTGACAATGTTTTCAGGTATGAGGAACCTACAGCATACAGTTATCCATATCCATGAATAGGATATTCTACCATAAGTAAAGAAATAATACAGTCTAACTTTAAAACTTAGCTGATTAGAGATATATGTCTGATAGCTAACAATTCAAATATGCACTGCGCACAGTTCCAGTTCCTGTCTAGCTGTCCTATCAGGAGGAAACAGACCACACTGCAGTCAGGAAAACTCTCTCTTTAGCCACATCAGAAGCAACAACTTAGTAGAGATAAATGAGAATGATAAAGATGAAAATGCTACAGAAAAGACTGGTTAGGGAAAAGGGCAGAACCACACCACTGAGACACTTACTGATTTTGCAAAACTGAAGAAGCTTTTTGTCTCCCCAGTAACCATGTTAGATGAACCTGTAAAAGATGAGTACATTCACTTCACAACTTATTACATGCTGCCAAGCAGATCATTTATTAGATGTAAAATTATTTCCATGATTCATACTTAAGAAAAACTTCCCCAGGTTTCAAAGAGATTACTACACATACTTTGGGAAAAATAATGAAAAGGCCAAGCTGACTGAGCCTTACAAGTTTTATATTGAGATGACAAAAACAATTTATCGAATCTTGCAAAACCAGGAACAGGTCAAGGGCTACTAGGCATCTTGACAGCAAAACTGTTCTACAGCTCTCTCCTTCCCTGCAGTAAAACACCACTGGTTTCTCACACAATATTATTTGGCAGCCGTCACCACGCAGGTGTCCCTTCTCTGTACCTGTAAAGATACACTTATCTGACCGTTAGATGTGAACATACACTACAACCTGTTGACAAATGAGATGAGGATTCACTAGCAGGGACTTCATTACAAGCAGGCAACCAGGGTACGGTCCAAGCAGATAGCTGAGGGACACCACCTTTGTTATGGTCACCAGCTAGATGCAAGACCAAGGAAGCAGGCATGCTTATGCATGATGTCACTGCACCTTCCATTGCAATACAGATATATTCTTCATCTCAAAAGTTTAGCAACCCCTTCAGCTGTCCTCCAACAGAAGCTTGGCCTGCTTTATCAACACACAACATGGCAACCTGGCAAAACTGCAGGAAAGACAGGTTTACTCAGTGTGTGCAGCAGTCCATGTACATGAATGGAAATTTGTGAACAGAAGGCTGGGCTTGAATTCCTCAAAGTCACATCAAATGAAAACGAAAGCATTCTTCCTGAAACGTTATCCAAGCCTCCCTCCCACAAGAACTGTATTACAGCTTGCTTTGCCACACTGCAAGTCCTGTGGTGTCTAGAATGAGAGATCCAAGATTTCTCTTACACTTCTCCTGCATCACCCAGTAATATTTAACAATCTAAAACATAAGTGCAGTTTCACTTTTGGATAGTTTTTTTTTTAAGCATTTCTTTGCGTTACCTATTGTTTCTCAATAATTTTGTCCATGCTCGGCTTCACTAAAATCCTTGATTGGAAACAGTCAAATTAAGAAAGTATAATACAGCAGCCTCCAGTTCTGGAAGGAGTGGCATGGGTGTTTTTAAGAGATTTTAAGCTTTGCAAAGCTTTAGTTTTAAAAATGTATACCTGGCTTTTTCCACTCACCATATAAAATGTAAGTCCCAAGTGGTTTGAGAAGACTGAGGCCTTTCCCAGTATTTTCTCCACAAAGACAGTCCAAAACAATATCTACTCCATCTGTCGAGATTCTAAAAAGCAAGAGAGAAATCTCACTTTGCAATAAAATCCACAGGACTGGTCAAACAGCATGATACAGGCTGATCCTTAACACAATACTAACATTTTCCAGGTACTTTAAAAAGGACATTTAGGCTGAGGCTTTGACTACATGAAAACTTTCTCCCGATCAAAAGACAATTCAAACTCTTTTAGCACTGGAATGCGAGTTTTTTGGGCTAATCAATCTACAACTTTCAGGCTTAGAGTGGGAAACCATCTTGTTCCCCTTTGAGGGCTTTCAGTAAAATTATATGTCACCTGTTTTTTGAAAACACTAAGTTCTTTTTCAGTGAATGCAAACGTCAGAAAATGTCTTTTTTTGTCAATGAATGTCATAGAGAAAAAGGACATTTTTGTTATTCACATCTTATGTTCTTTTTCAGAATAAGGAAACAGATCTTATCCTGGCTCTTCTCAGATAAAATGATGTTCTGGTAAAAGCTATTTAGAGTCTTCTGTTTCAGACTTTGTATCAACTAGACATCAGCTTGAGTTAAATCAAGCATAAAGAGAAGTCACCAAAAGCTAGAAATCCAGCTCTAAGGGTATAATCAGGCCATATTATAGAAAGCAGAAAGTATGTATACTGTTTCAATCAATGGTCTGCATGTGTGCAATTTTCCAGTAAATAGCTTTGTGAATGTAATGCCAGTATGATGCTGAAGAAGAAAAGTACCCGCAAATATCCTAGTTAATTTATAGCATTTTCAGAACTAACACTGTAGTTTTAAAAACTGTTTTACAAGTGAAGTGAAAATCCACAGGTTTCAGCAACAAAACAGAGTATTGGCATATTCTACAGGGTGCCAATTCTGACTCTTCATCAGGATTATCAATTGTGCAAATATTACACACTTGTATACCAGGAAAGAAGCACAAACTAGCTTGTTGCACCTACATTTTCTCTTTTGTACTCAGTGGTTCTCTGCCTCATTGGTCTAGTGTGAGGTGAAAAAGCATGTGAAGATACACAAACACCAAAAGGGATTTTAACAGACTTAACAGAGCAGAATTCCACCCCTTTGTAACTAGGTCTCCTTTTGATTTCAGTAGTTACAGTCTGTTACAAAGAATGAGGGGTGGTGTCAGGAAACTTTCCCAAAAAGAACTGTCCTGATAGAAAGCAACATTATCTGTGATCATAAAGTTATCAGAAGTTAAAGGGGTTGGGTTCAGCTTTTTTGTGTTTTTTTTTAAACACTGCTTTCTGTTCTATCTACTCTCACATCACATACTCTCTTAAATGAGAGGTCCCTGCCAAGAGTTAGGATTAAGGTTGGTGCTGAAATCTGACTAATGTTTTTAAGTGTTCTTTCTTGCTGAAATCAATGTTTGCAAAGTGGGGAATGCTAGAATTCAGTCTTCATCTTACTACGGCAATTTTCCAGGGGCAGGAAACCATTTAGGTATGTATACTTCCCCAAGAAAAAGGCTAAAGAAATTCAGGGCTGAATTCTTCTGAGCTGTAAGAAAATGGTATGGGTAACATCTGCTGGACAAGTCCTATCTTTTTTGGTGAAACTTCCCATGCAGAAAAATTTTCCTTTGATATAAAACGTCCTTTGTGAGGGAAGGTTTCAAATGTTCTCTCATGCCCTTGGGAGAGCTCCAGAAACAGTAGCACGACACGCTTTCTCCTCCAACATCAGTCTGCGTCGCTAACAGCTCAGACAAAAGCTTGCTATATATTGGAGGCCCTCTTTTGAGTGCTAGTAACCCTCGTACTAAGAGACTTGCTGAGACTTTGAATGTCGCTCTGAGGAATGAGTAAGTTTGACAGGAAGCCTGTCAGCTGTACTACCTTGGTGTGCCCCTTTGAGAAATTTCTTGGTTTATGCCTAGCTACATAATCTAGTGTTTTGACAGATACAAGATGAAGGGAAAACATTATTCTTAACTGACAAGTAAAATAAAAAAAAGACATTATTTACTAAGATTTTCTTATCAATTTTAAAGTTTTGCCACCTGTATCAATATTTAAAACAGTCAAATTGGAAGACAAAGTATTTGAAAGCATGTAAATAGAAACAACACATGATGACTTCAAAAGGCAACAGATGATTCTAATCTTAACACAAACAAACAAAGTCTAAGGATCTGAAATTAAAACAGACATCATGTGCTCTGATATCAGTCCCTGGCACAAGATAAAAACTCAGGCTGACAGAATCACACCAGAAAACTCCAAAACCTGGATCATTTACAGATCCACTGAAAATATCTTACTCAGTGCATTACAGTGAGCTACTCTATGTGCAAATAATAGCAAAGTACATCCTTCTTTTAGAATGTACTTTTTCACTTTACATCATTCTTAAAGGTCTGCTAAGACCTTTATTCTTTTTCACTTACTTTGCTCACAACAGATGTCCAAGTATGAACGTGAACTAACAAACCCTGCACTGCTTATAAAGAAATAGGGATCATACAAATATGATCAGCCTAGTGTCTTTCACAGTATTTTGCCAGATAATATACAACCCTTACGCTGGAAAATAAAATATTACCTTTTTACTTCTTGAACATAGTCTGCATTTCTGTCAAACAGGTGAGTTACTGAGTCTTTGATCGCTTCATGTTTGAAAGATGAAGCTGTTCCAAAAACAGTAACATTGGGAATAGTTGAGCAGAGCTGAGCAACGGCTTGACCCTGCAAACACATTATTATGTTAGTTCACTGACATGGAAATTCGTTGACAGGCTTTGCAACTGCCAGTTCACTCATGACACAGCAAAATCCAAGACCAAACTCACACAAGGACTTCCCAAACTAATTTCTTTTTAGTACAATGCACTTCAGCCACAGGAAAAAAAAATACACTTAAATCAAAAGGATATTCTGAGGACAAAGCAACTGCAGGGAAAAAAGTAATGTGTCAAAAATTGTATTGCAAATGAGTTCTTGCTCTTTTCACAAAGGCAGGGTAATTTAAGGGAAATGGCATTAACTTGCAAGGACCACCAAAACTGGTTACTCAAAGAGCACTAGAGAAATACTTCTCATTTGCTACTTGCATCCTATGTGCATTTCCCCCAGAGCCCCTGGAGTCAGGTCAGCAGTCCTCTCTGCATTTCACACCTCGGAGCAGTGTTGACCGTTCCCACACGTGATTCAAATCCTCTCTGCTCACAGGGAAGGCCTTGCAGCAACTGGTGCCAGAACAGCACTTTTGCAGATAAGAGTACTTGGCTCTCTGGTACTCAGATGCAGCTTTTATGCTTCAGTTTTTTTCAGTGCTGAGACAGAAGGTCTAGTGTAGTCAGTCCCAGTACAGCATGTGGTCTATCACTGCTAAGCAATCACATTTTCTTATGGTTTCAGTGGGAGACAGCAAGTTGGTGTAACAAATACTGCATAACAAAGCAAGTCTGGTTTACCTCTTATTAATAATAATAATTATTACTGCTTATTCAAAATGCAGGAACAGCCCTGAGTCACACTAACAGGTCTGCTTAGGCCAGTGCCCCAACCTCAAGACTGATCAACAGCAAAGGGGATAAAATGGCCTAATTTTATTCCACTGGAGCTAGCACGGTTACACAGATATGCCAGAGGCAAGAAATGGCACTGTCACTCTAGAAGTAATGTCTGACAGAATTCAGTGGATTCTTACTTATGTTTAGAGCCAAAAGATTGTCATTTCTAAACTGTATGTGTGACCAGTAAAATCATCTGTGGATAAACACTTTTCTGTTCGTTCCCACCAGAAACCCTGATTATGAGTATGTAAATACCAGTAATCAGTGCTTGGGTTTTATTTACAGTAGAATAATTAGATAACCCTGCATACCCTGGGGGTCTTGGCATCCTCACACATAATGCTGAATGTAATTGCTAGTGACAATCCTCTGAACTGAACACAGCAAGAGAGGACAATATTATCATTTATATGTGGTGGCAACCAGGAGTTTCAGACTGATTTCCTACTGGATGAGTCAGTAAAGAGCTACACAGCAAGGCACAGTTAACGTGATTCTTTGCACAGGTACCAACAGACACAGAGAAGAGAGAGGTGAAGGGAGGAAGCCTCATTCTTACTTTACAGATGAGGAATGGAATAGCACAGCAAATTGAACAAGCTGTCCAACAGCTCAGAGAAACTTACAGCAGGTCCCAGTTATGAATGCTGATTTGTAGCACGGTAAGCCAATACCAAACATAAGTGAGCTTTTCTTTTTAAAATCATCCACCATTTTCCTGTGTTGGAATACCCAATCTCTCCAAAATCATACGAAAATCCATTCCCAAGGGGCCTCACCTCACAGAATATAATGTCTTCAGGGAGCAGAAAACATTTCACTCTTCTCATACTTCCTTTCTCTATTACTTAGACTCTCACTCTGAAGCCCAAGTTTTAGCCTCCACAAATACTGTAACATCAAATAACACGGGGAAAAAAAAAAAAAAAAAAAAAAAAAATCGGGATTTTTGTATCTCTTCTTTTCTTAGGCATTTTCACTAGCAATCTTCTCTTCTTGCTTTCTGTGTCTCCCAGAAAACCATCACCCAGAGTAATTTAGAGAAGTCAGTATTTTATAATGTATGCTAGTTGAGTGCAATTCTGACATTATTGATCTATTCTCTAATTAGTTTTCTGCATTTTCAATCTAACTTTTGAAGATGAGGGATAATGAGTATATCCTGAATCAAAAACTCTGAATGTTTAAAAGGTCAAATATTAGAGTAGAAAGGATGTTGATTTTTATCCTGCAGAAGACGATTAACATTTAACAAACTGACAGATGAAGAGGAGAAATGCACAAAAAAAAGGCAGAATATGCATAACCTATTTTCCTTGTGACTCAAACTTGTTAGTATGCCCTTCTCTCCCCCCATAGAGATAAGCTTATCTAAAATCCCAGATCAGAATACTTTTGAGCCTTCTGTAGATATTTAAAGCCTAAAACTGACTCATATGACCAGTACTTTTATAATTGGATGAATATCACTGAAGTATTTAGACGCAATTCCACAAAACATTCTTCTACAGCTTTCTGAAGATCTTAATTTGATGTGGACTCATGCTTGCTCTTGTGCAAAGTATTCTTACTATTTGCATCTCAGAAATCTAGGAATAAAGGCTTCTTATGCCTTCCCCACCAAAACAGGAGAATTTAACTCAGCCTATGAACTCAAACATTTCACTCATTTCTGTGGAATCTGATTAAACTCCATAACAGCACTGTGGCCGTACAAGTCACTCATAAATCTCTTTTCTAATCCTCCAAGTCATCTAGCTACCTCTGGATTAGTAGCTTGTGTTTAGAGGGCTACACATTTTAACTGAAGTGTGAGGCCCCAGTGTTCAGAATATCCATCGTTCACTAATGAAGTGTGCACAAAGGGGTTTGCAGCTGAAAGGAAGAACACCTTCTTCCCAGGGCCGTGGAGGGTCAGGTGGGGTATCGATGCTGTCTCCTGTCCCCCCACTCACTCTCAGCAGGAAGCGCCCTCTGATCACAGGGGCACACAAGCCCTGTCCTGTTTCTAGATTCCAAAACCATTCCCCTCCCAAAAACTGCTCCCTGGTAGACACTGACAAGAGGGTTTTCTGTCTCCTCCCTGCCCAGACAAAACCACATCCTCTCTGCCACCAGCTTTCACCATGGAGACCACATGGATATGGAAGCAAGTACCATGTTATCAGAAATAGCGTATGAACTCTAAAACCTTCCAAGAGGGCACCTAATTAGATACGCATTAATTGAGACACAAAAATAAAACTCTTCGCACATCTAATTTTTCATATACAATGCAAATTTCTACATATAAGTACTGACCAGATTCTTGCTTCCTGAATCTGGGAAAATTAGTAAGTGGGAAAAATATAATTATCACTTGGACAATTAATTTTACCTTTAACAGGACTTAGCAGTCTTTGGGAAAAAAAAAAAAGATTAATTGCTTTACTGAAGGGATAGACATGGTTACGAAAGATTGTTAAAATGGAATTAATCTCCTTTAAAATATATATTTTTTTTTATATACTACTTATGCAGAACCCCACATGGTGAGTCCTCAATGAAATTAATAACTTGGATTAAAGCATTCTGTGGAAATGAAGTGTCTCCTAATACTGGATTTGGCACAAGGAGCCTTATGTGTCTCTAGCTTCAAAGTCTCTTTGATGGATTCCTTTTCAAGGTATCCTGTCAATTTATAAACCCAGTATGTTGAACCTAATCTACACATACAATTATTACAGAATTTATTGTAAATGGATATCCTTACAGTAGTTTTAGATCCAGTAAAAAGTCTGAGATTTCTTTACATTCCTTTGCTTTAAAACCCAACTTTAAATCTAAAGGACTGAAACTTCTCATACTGAGATAATCACACAAAAGAACAGAAATGTAGGTTTTTAAGAAGTAAAAATGAAACAGACCTGTGAATTTAAACAAAAGTCATTGACATTGAAAAGTCAACATAGAAAACAAGGAGAGAAGAAAACTTACTAATCAAATTACCTTATTAATATTAACTTAACACTAGATGAAATCTAATTAAGCGGTCTAAGTGGATTTCGGAAAGGGTCTGAGCTAATGGCACAAGCCAGACCCCAGTCCGATGTGCAAGCTGTGCATTAAATCACAGCAGTTACAGATCAGGATACTTTCATGAGAGTATCTTCTTTGCTACCAAGTAAACTGAGGCCAGCTTTATAGCAGGAAGGAACAAACCATCTAAAAGACACCATCCTGCAAAACTACATCTATTAGAACCAACAGCATTGCAATTATCATTTCTATGATATATTTTTGCAGCCCAAAGGTACTACAGCATTTAAAAAAAAAAATTCAGACTTAGTCTCACACAACAAACCTTTCTGGAACCAAATGTGAGGAGAAACCACATTTCCAAAATGCTTTGATGCCACATAACCATAGTGGTACCACCATGAAGATGGTACGAAATACACAAACATAGTAAGAAAACTGCAAGAGAAGACACCTACTAATCTGGCATGAAGGAAACCTTTTCTCTGGCGTTGGAAGAAATCACACACACAACACTCCATCTCCTGAGGGTGTCGTTTTTCCAATTACAGCAGAGGAAATTGGAAACCAAGCACTGAAGTGAACATTGCAGAGTGGACAAACTGAATTTGATTCTTGTACGAGCGTGAGGCAGCATCTGCTACACTCAGTGCAACACAAGTTTTGGAGTAGAGGGAGGGAAAGAAAGAGTCACCATGAAATAATGACCTTTTTTACCCTCAGAACCTCTTATTTTCTGCAACAATTAGCAGGATGTGTTTTCTTCCTACCCCCTTGCACAACTGTGCAGCTCAGGTGCATCCAGCACTCAGAGCCGAATTCCCATCTGGTATAAATCCTTTCCAGTTTAATGGAGCTACAACAACATACCTCAGCTGAGATCATCGCCAGATGATACAAACTCAATCTAAAAAGGCAGAGCAGCCAAGGAAGAGTTAAGCACTGCCCCTCCTGCAATGTGAGTCCTCAGGGACTCCGGGAAAGGCCACATCCTCTGGGGAATGTGCAGGGCTCCAAGAGGCAAAAAGAAAGGCCTTCAGAGACTGCAGCCTGCTTTGGTCAAGGAAATGCTTTTTGTTGTATGACTCGCCAGGCTTTTGTGTTAGACTAACAGATTATGCTCTGAAGCAGTGTCTGGAAATAGACTGAGGCATGGCACTGGGACTCTCCTCAGCTGCTGAGGGAGCACATCCATTGCTTTAGAGGCACTGAGCAGCACAGGGCAGCTCAGCGTGGAGATAGCCTGTCTGGCTTTAAGTGACATAGCTTGGGTCCTTAAAGCAGTCTAGACTTGGTTACATAGAGCTCTGCGTGAGCTGATTTATCCCCTTTCTTGGCTGCTGGAGATGAAATAAGAGGAAAGCACTTCATCAAATTCACAACGGCTATGAACTGCTAATATGAACATAGCAAATGCAGTCCTGGGAGGTATCAGGTAAAGATTGCAGCAAAGTGGGAAGCATTAATGCCATTGTACAGTATGCTGGCCAGAACCATCAGAAGAGCAGAGTAAATTCTAACTATTCCCTTTCAGGAAGGACTGACTCAAATACAAGAGTGCTATTTAATGTGCTCCTACCTGCTAGGTGCAGACAGCCCTCAATTCAGTCTACACATACAATGTTTAAAAGGGATCAGGGATGCTGTGAGACCTATTTTAAGGCTTTCATACCAGCTTACTGCTGCTTTACTGTCAACCAGCTCAGAGTCCAAGAAATATGTATGTATATGCCTGGAACAGTGTCTATAGGATGACAAAGGAAACAAACATCTGACTTTACAAAAAAAAAACCCAGAAAACAAAAAACAAGAGTGTCAAGAAACCAACCTGCTTTCAGCCTGAAAAATACTGGCCAAGCAGAGATTTGATCCTGGGCTTGTTCCAGCCATAAACACTTACACATCTTACCAAAAACATCTGAAAGACATAGCCTAAGAGAAAATAATAGCTGATTTTAATTAATGGACAACACCAGAAGAAGAACAAAGACACATTAACTGGCCACAAATAAAGTCTGGAAATTGAGAAAGATTTCTCACCATGTAAGACAGAGCAGAGAGAACTGGAAAGGATAAACACATAGGTATTTTTCAAAGAAGAAATTTGATATTCTCTTGAAAAGGTTCCTATATGCTGCCTGTGATAGCAGGTGACTAGATTTACTAAGGAGTGCCAGTTCTTTGTCAGATAAAATATCACCACTTCAATAATTCAGTTCGGAACATATCCTTAAATATTTGCAATTTATGCAGGGCAGACACAATAAGAAAACAAGGTTCCTGCCAAGCAGAAACCAATCCTGCCAGGATGACCTGAATCTGTTGCCAAGTCAGATTTATCCTTCAAATTCAAACATGAGAGCTGCATCTGTAAGTTACTCTGCCTGCACTTCCTCTGCTGCTGAGCCTGAAAGGGAAGGTCAGATCACAGCTTGAGGATAGCAATCGATGCTCCTGCATGAGAGGCAGCTTAATTTTAGCATCTGTAAGGTCAAAATGTGACAGAATTGGCTAATAATTCTGCCTTGCATCTGAGGGGTTAAGAGATGAAAGTGTTTACACAATCTTGGTAAATTAACCGTTTTGTGCTATAAATATTCAGAATAGGTAGTACATAAAGAGCAAACAAGTAAGTGAATGGGCATAATGGCTGTATCTCACAAACCTAAACCCCTGAGAGCGCGTTCATTTTCCAGGTAGATCTCAGAGTTAAGAGACTGGATGTATTAATGCTAGAAAAGAAGAGCCCAGGTTTTTTTGTTTGGGGTTTTTTTGTGTTGTTGGCTTTAGTACAACAGTCCAGCATTTATACTAATCCAACTAATCCAGGATAGAGTTTACAAGTTTAAATTAATAATTTTAAGAGCAACTTCATAATGTCATACAAGCCTGTGCTGTGACTTGCACTGAATACACTGACTTAAACAGTCTTCACTTTAAAGAACTACTTGCTTCACACAGCGGCTCAGTCCCAGCAGAGTGCACACTACTGCAGTTTCCTCTATTTTCTTCAGTCGTCACTGCTTCACTTGAAAAAAAGAGCAGGAGTACACTTGTGGAGGGAGCTATTCTACCCTTGTCTTACAGTCATTTTAAACATATACTAGCGTATCTTAACTGTAAATGCTATAATTAATGTCCTACTGTAAATCATATGTTCTTGCAAACTCCTATTTCTAAGCATTCATTTCTATGTACGGATAACAGAAAGTTTTTTGAAGTTCAGCATTAGCTGACTTACTCCTTATTTTAGCAATCGGTTCAGAATGACACTGGAACATTTCTGGAGCTTTAAGTATTTAAACTCCACTTGTATTACACAATCGTACCTTTTGTTAATTATCAAACTGCCCTGCTTCTCAGAATAACGGTTTAAGCAGAAGTGTTTAAGCATTCTGCCAAGCAGAGGCCTGAAAGGGAGTGTATGACAACTGCTGTCCTGCTACTCGGTCAGCAGCAGCTCAAGCAGCAACAACAGAATGCTTTGCAAGGTATTAATTTCTCATGGAATTCTGACTGAATCAAGCAATGCAACTGTGAGCCTGGACCACGCTTTCCTGGAAGGCCTGTAACATTTCTCCAGCTCTGTCCAGGTTGAGAGCTGACAATCAGGCTCTCTTAACTGCCCCTATCTCAAGAGGGAAAAAGAGACAATAAAATCAACAAGCAAGCCCTAGGAAACAAAATCAAATAGAGTATCTCCTTTCAAACCCCCTTTCTAAGCACAGCAGCAGGTCTTCAGACGGAAGGCTATAATCTACCAAGTGTCAGAAGCAGGGTTTGTGAGTGTCCACCTCTCTCCTCCTGGTTCAGAGAGACAAGGTGCTTCCCTGCTACTAGCCATGTTTCCTACTATGAACAGGGAAGATCGCATGATGCCCCAACCTTTCAGCCAAGTGTGTGGCATGGAGGGTACTCATTCGGTATATGGAACAGGATTCAAGTCTCTGCAACAAAAAGACAGGCACATGAGACTTTCTTCAAGAGAAGTTATCTTGGTACATTTCCTTTTTTCTCTCATCATCTTCTGATGTCCCTTGGTACCTCTGGAAGTAACTAAACTGACTTATCTAATGCATCCCATCAGACATTAAAGGATATCGTCGCGTAACAATTGTATCAGATGGGAAGACAATTGCTATAGTTACCTCAGTATCAAAAATATCTATAAACAAAGACCACATAAATAAACTGAGGCAATACGTAAGTAAAGGTCCTTGAATCATGGAAAATTCTCTATTTATTGAAAAAACTGAAAGATCCTCCTAAAAGGAACTGGGAAGCCAGAACAAAGAACCTCACAAGCAGTTTTGAAGCAACAAGTCCTTTTTCATAAACTGCCTGAAGCAGCTAAAATAATGACCTTGCATAATGAGAAAGGAACAACTACAAACTTCTAGTCCCACAGGGAGCTTATTGTTTCATTAAAGCGTTCTGGAATTTCTATGACATTTAGAAACAAACTGGACAGGTTTCCCACTTGCTTTGATAGAAGGCCCATTCCCACTTTCAGCAACAGCACCAAAAAATACCTCTTCTGATAACAGTTTCAGTGCCAGTTTTCTGTTTTATTAACTAAGAAGTTTGTGAGACTAATCTTTTCAATTGAGGCTGTAACACTATTCAGAGGGTTAACAGATAAGATTATTAGAGCAGTTTAAAGAGTAACACAGACTCCTCTGAAATCTTCATGTCTAGTTAGCAGAAAGGAAAAAAATCCATGCATCTGCAGAGTGATATTTTACCTGTAAGCAATGGGAAAAGTCTTTCCCTTCCAATTCCAATACACGCTCTTCCCTTCCAAGGAACATCAGGCTGCATGAGGCACAGCCTGCCCCATGACAGAGTGATTAGCACCCTGTCTTGCAAGCCAGCCCTGTCTCCCTCTTACGTACAGTCCCCCTGGATCATACACAGACCTTTACCAGTTATTGGCCAACTTGTCTGTTCTTCCCGCACCTCTAGTTTCCCTTGGAAACTCTGTTTTACTTAAATACTTAGCAGATGATGGATGTGATTTCTCCTTGCTCTCCTGGCAGCCAACCAGGACCCATCCTTCCTTTAGCTTCTTTCAGAGAACATCCATGATCAGCCACAGCAGAGAAGCAGCAAAAAGCTGCTTAGTGAGCATCTGTGACAGAAGAGAGGAAGCCAGCAGCTCCTTACAGGAACAGCCCAGCACAGAGGCTGGGCGCTAGTGAAGACAACTGTGTGAGAGGTCCTAGAGAATTAACAGTGCTTCAACAAAAGAAGGAAGAAAGAACAGGCGAGTGAGGTTAGAGAGGAAGAGAGAAAGAAAGATAACAAGGATACTTTGTCTGAATAAGGAGTTTGTTTTCTCTAGATTCCTGCATAAGCACAGGGATTGCGTTTGGGTGTTTTGCTAATTCCATATGCTCAGGCTGGGTCTATACAGTGTCAGCTGGGCAAATGGCCTGACAACTAAAGCTGAGGCTTCAATTCCTGTAGAATACAGTCCTCAGTGCTCCTGAATGTGTGGCCTCATGTTGCTTTAACAGCTCGAAATTCCACATGAAAAGATTTAATATTAAAGAACAATAAAGTCAGCCATAACGTTGTAGGTTGTACTGTGCCAGAGCATAATACGATTATAAATTCCTTTCATTTACAGAAGTATTCCAAGCGGACCATTTACTGCAAGCAGGATTATCGTTAGCTAAAAATACTTTGTACAGGGAACTCATGAATTTATTCCTTTGATTACAGCCTTCTTTTTACGTGAATCTGAAAGAAGGTCTAAGGGCACAGAATTAGTGATAAGGTGTTTGGGGCTGCTCACCAGATTTCAGTAGACAACAGAACATTAATTTAGCATAAATAAGGCACAACATGAGAAGAGAAGAGGTACTCCAGTTTGAAAGGCTGAGATCTGCTAATGTTCTCAGGTAGTAAAATCCGTCTTACAGATAAGGACTGCGTAATTTCAAACAAAAAACAACTCCCCTGTCAGTATCTTAATATTTTGCACAAGCTTAAATATTTTCCCAAGGAGAGAGATTTTCCTAGAAGATAGTTCAATGAACTAGTAATACATAGTGCTGACTTTTAATTTCATTGTGTGGCCTGGTATTCCACAGAATTCATCCTACTGTTGCTTTGTCCATGCAACACAACGCCTTCTTCCTAGTGATCCAACTATGACATGCAGCAGCCACCACCAACTCAAATTCAGCTTTTGTGTATTTTCCTCGGGGTTGGCATGATAATGCTTTTCATTGTTTTCAATCCCTCTACAACAAAGCTAACAAAAAAAAACCCCAGAAAGTCTTTCACAGGGAAATATCACACACACTTGCACATGGTATTTGCGGGAGTATTCCAAGAAGGCCATTTACTCCAAGGTGGATTATGGTTGACTTATTTATTCCTTTCATTACAATCCTCTTTTACATAGAAGTACAAGGTGCTTAAGTTCAGCAATGCAATGTTTGGGACAACGCTTGCTCCACAAGCAATTAGGGATTTATGGAGGGCATTTTTGGTAGAGTTTAGCGTCAGAACATTTTTATTTCACCAAAAGCTCCTGCCAACCATTCACAACAGCATTTTGATGGGAAAACAGATGCAGATCCTCCCACTGCAATCCCTCACATAGGGAAGTCTAATACTGAATCAAACTGCAGGGTCTGGCTCACTGCAGAAATCAAGACGCATCAGATTGCTTCAGTTACTTGGTGACAGGAAAGTAAGAAAAGTTCCAACTTACCACCCCACCTCCTGCTGAGTGAACCAGCACAGACATGCCTTCTCTTAGGTTAGCGACTTCAAAGAGCATCATGTAGGCAGTTACAAAGTTCATGGGAAATGCAGCAGCTTCAGAAAAACTCATGTCATCTGGGATCTTGTAGACAAATTCTACAGGGGTACATACTACTTCAGCCCATGCATTGTAGTTTACAAAAGCCATCACTCTGTCTCCAATCTACAAAGAAGCAAGAAAACAATATTGAGGGTATGGCTGCAAATGAGACTGTAGAGAGCAAGCTGTAAGACCTGCAATACTCCTGTTCAAGCTGTGAGTAACTGACCAACCATGAAGATAAAGGTGCTCCACATCTTTGGCAAAATAGCAGTTCAGCTGCTCAGCTTTGTGCTTTTACCATTTTTTGCTTGTATTTAGTTAAGAAGTTGAATTTAACAAAAATATCAAAACAAAATTAAAGCCACCTCTTTATTTTTTGCTACACCATCTCTGATGGAGCATCTTCCATCATCACTAACACAGATCACATTTTGCTAGCAGAGTTCCTAAGTAACAAATGGGGCTGTAAACAACAAAACCAGCATTCTTACCAACAGGCAATCTGCTTACAGAAGGAAGGAGAAAAAAAAAACAGAAAAAAATTATAATGCTATTGATGAGATGCATGGAAAAAAACCCAAAATTATACCTAAGATAATTTTCACTTTGCTTTCTCACTCTTTACACTAATTTTAAGCTATTTTTCCCTCTCTGTGGATTGAGAAGGAGAGGCCTTGTACTCTGGTAGACAGAGCACATGAAACGGTTTGGAAACCACTCATTTGGAAGATAAGACCATCTATATCCATTCTTTATTTTTATTATCTTAATAACTGTTCCTACCAATACATTTCCATGATTGTCATTTCTACAACCATGTGTCAGAGCGGAATTTGATTCTGCAACTTCAAATAAGCCACCTTAAACAGCAAAAATAGACCTTGATTCTGAGGCACTACTAAGACTACAAAGTAAATTTGACAAGATTTAAAGGAGTAATGAAATATTATTTTTGAATGTAACATTTTGCTACTCAATTTATTTGGATAATATATAGTAGTGAAAGGGTATTTCAAATGTAGAAATAAAGATTCTATGTTCATCTTAGGTATAGTAATTTGCTTCTAGGAACCTTCCAGAGGTCCAGACACATCAAATTCATACATTTGTGTAACTGCCTTCATTGCAACTTCAGGTTTTAAAAATGGAGATAGTGACTCCCTACAGATAGGCAAGAATAGTAACAAGGCAACTGGAGCTCTGAGGGTCCTGCAGGTGTACAACCACACCTGGAAAGCAACACTTGCAGAGAAATAGAAATTGGTCTGCTGGGGCTACCAGGGAGGGCCACAGTGAGCAAACATTTGGCCAGTGTACATTAAAACCTCCATAGGCACGACCCTTACAAACTCAATAATGGTTTGTCACCAGCAGCCCCTACACATCCTTTAGCTGGTCTTAGACCTCTTTGCCTTTTTATAACACACCAACCAAAATAGCACCCTTAACTATGACAGGAGCTCTTCAATGGAGCCACAGCGTAAGTAATAAGGCAGGAATACCATCAAACTTCAGGACTTTGCATTTTAACTAAAACTAACAGTAACTGTCCCTCTAAAATACCCTTGCCTATCTGCCTGATATTCTCGACCTTACATTCTACTAATACCCACTAACACTTTAGAAATATTACAAGTTATTCTTGGACTATTTCAACTCTATTTCACAGCAATGGAGTAAGGCACAACACTTTTACCTTCAGACAAATGTTTATAGCACAAGCACATTTTGGTCTCCCAAGCACTTGTCATCACTTTGGCTTCGGGATATTGCGGGTTTGCTAAAGTGCTGCTGACAGTTCTGAAGGGTTTGTCCCTTCTAGGAGGAGGATGCTGAAACAGAACTGTCATTCTAGTTTCACTGAAATGCCTCCTCTTTTTGAAAAAAACATTCAGATTAGCAATGCCTCACTGGCAGCCACTCAGTGGCTCCCTTTTGCTGTTAGAGAAACATCTAAAATCTGAAGTCTGCTCAGATCAACTAGTGAAGATCTTACTATGTCCTAAATCCTTGCAAACAAACATGAATGATTACCAAAAAGCATGCACAGAAGTCCCTCTTGGTGATTCCCAAGGGATTTCTTAGTAATAATAAATACCATATTTTACCACAAACTATACAGAGCCTAGTCATCCTGTCAGATTAGGCCTTAACTCCTGAGAACTAACCCACAGCCAGAAAGAGATCAGGCCTGATACATTTGAGCTCAGTAGAAATCAACTTTTTCTTTTAATGGGAGAAGGAATAGGCACTACACTATTATTCCATTTGAAAAGACTTTATTTCAATGTGAACTATGTTCTTACACACTGCTGTCACAACGGACTGCCATTCAATGCTGTCATTTGTCATACGATAATGCAGTCACAGCAAATGGAGACAGTAAGTGGCTGGCAGTTTCTCAGGTGCAGTAACTCCAGTAGTACAGTCTAGGTGCCATTAAGACACATTTTTCCACAGCACAAAATGCCCATGACTCTAACATGACTTAAATTGGAAGAGATCTACAAAGGGAGAGAGGTCAGAAGATGTAGTGTGCAAACTCTGCCATTCCTGCTATTGCTACGGACAGCGGTAACAGCTGTCAGAACGTTCCTGCACGTTTCTCATGGTATGTTCTCCCGTTGATGGGTTCGTACCTGTGCACAGCAGTTACCCTGAGTGTCAACCCTTCCTCTACGTCACTCAAATGCTACCACTACTATGCAGATTATATGCAAAAAATGAAATACTGTGGCGTGTTTCGCTTTCAGGGAGTACTCCAAAGCACAAACATGTTCTACAGTCAGAACAAAGACGTAACCTTAAAAGAGACCCAGTATATTCAGTCAGGTGCAATGTTATTCAAACAAGCACCATATGCTGTAGCCTCAAAATGCCCTTTAAAAATAGCAAGAACTGTTAAACTGAGAATGCTGATCTAGAGCAGAGAGTTTCCATACTCCTTTCATAGAACATTCTTCTACTACATGGAGCGTAACTATAAAACACAGATACTAGAGCAGAACCGAAGCAGTAGTTTTTCCAACAGTAAAGTTATTGTTCACAAATGTTTGTCACAAAAAACACTGGAAGATTATGACTTTTATCAAGGCAGATGGGGCAGGAGGGGGAAGGCAGAGAATGTCTTAAGAGCAGCTCATCACTAAAACCGTACGAGAAACTAAATTGGCTGTTATCTTCACTCAACTGAGAAGTCTTACAGATCTTTTACAAGAGCAAAACTGTTACTTTAAAAAAAATTCAGGTAATTGCCTTCCTAAAATCAATATACAGTAAGAATTCAGAAAATGCAATTACTTGATGACATGACTGACTCAGCAAATAACTAACCAATGTGCATTAAATCAGTTTTTATTTCCATTTTTTTCTATCTACTTAGGAAATAAAGTGCAAGATTGGAGGGAATACAGATGTTTAACATCAGTAATGGAACAGGAGGTCAGATAGAATGCTGTCTATAGGTAGTAAGAGATACTGAAGAGTACGTAATGCCAACCAGTTATGAAAGCTTTATTATATACATTATTTATCATTTATCACTATTTTATTAGGTGAAACAAGATTTTTTTCCTGAGTGATCAGAATATGTCATATACCCAGAATCAATGTCCCAATTTTATGTGTCTCAAGAACGCACATGGTTGTGAGAAGCAATGCTTATTACAGGTGGAGGTCTCCAAGATCAAAAGTTGGAACCAGGAACAGCAGCATACAGGCTTTGAGGAACAGAGCAATTATGACAGCAAATATAGCAACGAAAAGAAAGTTAACAACCTAACTCAATTTATTGTACTTTTGTAAAGCACATAAATTATGCTCTCCAGCTCCTACTTAGCCATCAGGATATGTACATGGCACAGGTGACTTTTCAGGAATAATTTGGTGGCTTTTAGAAACTAATTCAAGAGATTATGCTCATACTTGGGAGGCAGCAAGGAAAAACTGCCCTTTCCAATCTCAACAGGGTGGTGAAGGCTCCTGTGAACTGGTGATTATTTAGTCTTCCTCTGAAAATAAAGAAAATATTACCTCAAATCCTTTCACACTATCTCCAAGGGCTTCTACGATTCCAGAGCATTCAAACCCAGGAACAAGTGGTGTCTTAGGAGGGTTGTCGATATTCCCCTGTCGCACCATCAAATCAATAAAGTTCAAACCACTGTAAAACACAGGAAAAAAAAAAAAAAATCAAGACTACTACCATAGGTCAAAGCAGAAAAAGAGAAAAATTTGACTTGAGCAATGGAAAAGCCAGAAAATTTCAGGGCAGCATTAAAAAGCTGGGCTCCACAGCATAGGAGGGACCCAGCAGACATTCACATTCTTCATGCATGGAACAGACTGACTTCACGATGTGCCGTACAGGTCTTGGGCAGAAGAATACACATGCAAGGCAACCACATCTGCCATTAGCCTGAAAGCTTACAAGGAGTCACACATACAAATTCACACAGGGCATTTAAAAACTCCATACAGTGAAATATTAAGATTTCTATGAAGACATTACTAGCTGGCAAGTAAACCCAGTTCAATATAAGAAGAAAAACCCAAACCTCAAGAATTATAAATGTTTTGGGCCAATAGCAACCTCATGTTAACTGTCCTACCCACTGATGTGACTCCAGGAACAAATCTTGTGTTTGTCCCAGGCATGAGTCCAAACTTTGACATGAACTTATTAAGTATCAGATATGCTGGTTTTTTATAACTGTTCCTCCTGGATCACTGTTGCACAGTTTTGCAAAGGTTACTTAGGTCTTTGGAGCCCTCAGAGTTGCTGCTCAGGAAAAAAAAAAAAAAAAAAATACAGGTTTTCCCATGTAGTTTCCGTTTTGCAAAAATCTTGAAGCATCTTTGCTTTGTCTTTTATATGCTATTAAATTTTATTAAGTGAAACCTGTAGTTTTCTAGGCAGACACAGGAAAAAAATAGTTTTAAAAGGTACCATTTCTCTACTATGTACATATACCGATTACTGGCACAAATGCCACACATAGTTAAAACTCCTAACTAGCTGAAATACGCTTCAGCATTAATCCATTGTTCCAAAACACAGCCCTGTATTTATTGTTAGCCAAAATTGCTGTGTACTAACTCCCTCGACTCTATGAAGCAATGAACACAGTCCTACACACACACACACGACACTAGCAACTGCTTCAATCCATAAAATTACTGATGTGCACAAGTATTTATAAGATTGAGCTTTAGTCAGATGTTAATCAAGACAGACTGAACAGACCCAATAAACAAAAAGAGCAGACACAGCCTAAGCGCGAAGACAAGACAGTATTCATAAGATGTAGGTCACTGGGGGGAGAGAAAAAAAAAAAAATCCACCAAATATAGATATTTGTAATTGTGGTGGAGGGTTTAAGAGCAACCTGAAGTCACAACTTTTAGCTGCGTAAAAGCACGATTATAGACTGTTTTTTAAAAATACGGCTTTGACAATCTAGCTTGACAAACTCAGGAGAAAAATTAAAAATAGAAAAAAACACAAACCAAAAAAACCCCTAACATGCTCATACACAAAGCTCATAATATTAACTAGATGCAAGGGTAGGAGGGGTTTGGCACAATTAAGTTGGGAGCTTTGAAAGGATTTTTAGAAAGGCCACGTCTTATCCAGTGGCCAAGACCTACATTGCCATTGTAACACTGATAACAAAAGAAATTCCAAATAACCAAACGCCTGCAAGGGGAAAAAAAAACCCAACCAAAAATCCCCACAAACCAAAACCCCCACAACATACATGGTAGCAACCACTGCCTGTGTACATTCACTTCAGTGGTGATCTTTTGAATACATCTTTCCACACTGAGCATTTTGCTAAAAGTTAACTTTTTCCTCCATCCCTGCAAGAAAGGGCAGCTGGAGGCAGAACTGTGATGTAGAAACCTGTGCAGGAACACGCACCAAGACACTGTAACGAGGAAGCAACAAGCAAACAGATGGATATGGCAAAGACCACTGCTATTTGCTAGTGACGTCTGATTACAAATACATTATTGCAGATCTTTCTAGAAACATTCATTCTTATGAAATAACTTGTTCTGCTGTATAGTCAGACATATTCAGTTTTGCAACCAAAGACTAAAACTAGTAATTCAGTTCAGCTCTAGTTCCATTTCTCTTTCATCTGTCTTTATCCTCAATAAAAGGCAGTAATATCAAATAAAATAACGAGTTCACCTCTATTACACTTAGCTTACAAGACCCAATACTAGAACAGGTGTGATGAGGAGAGAAAAAAATACTACACAAGGTATGTAATACCCAAGCCACATGTTTTTATCAGTTTAATTGCTAGCTGGAACATAGAGCATGACCAGCATTACTAATAGTTTCTAGTCACTTTCCAGAGAGTTTCTTCTTCATTCACTTCATCTTTAATCTCCTATACGTCTACCTGTTGTCACATCCCTGTTTCTCATATATCAATTTGTTTCCATTCTTTTCCACTTTCAAATAAGGACAGAAATAAGTTGTTTTATTTTACTTACCAATTTGAACAAGCCTTATCAACAATAATAGACCTGAAAGCACAACTGTGTTGTATGGTAAAACCAGCAAATTTTTTATTTTATTATATTTTGAATAACCTGAAGGTCCCAAAGATCAACGACTAGTTTAGTAACTACCTCCAAGACACCCAACCTACCAAGTCCTTCACTGAGATTCAACCTACAGCACACACAGGAAAAGGGAAGTCTGGCTACACATAACACCACAAGAAAATAAGTCTCATAAACAGTTATGGGTTTTAGAGAATAAGCACAAATTATTTCTTTTATCAGTACAAACCAGCATAGCCTGTTCTGGTGTGTAGCCAGAGATTCCTGAAGTGTAAGTAAAGGCATATGCAGAGGGAGAAGTGCCAATGCAAAGTGATCCAGTGACAAAAAGTACAGTTTCTTGAAGCTGTGTGGTTTCAATCCTAAATCAATGGATGAAAATTAAGATAGGGAAGGATATATATTCAAGATCAATACGTGGACACAGGACGTCAAAGGTTCTTGGAGAAGCCTCCTGTGAAATATCATGGATACTGGTGTGAACTGCATAGACTGAATTACCTGTGCATCTCTGGAGGCAGACTTTATGAAACATGGAAGTATCTTCTAATCTAAATCTGCACTGCTCTGCCTTAACACCAGTTTTCTATACTTATGGTTCAGCTTTGCTGCATTTTTAAATGTGGGAAGTGCTGTGGATAGAAAGCTGTGTTCTACACTGCTTTCGCCATCAGACCAGCAACAGTCAACCTGGTTCTCCTTGCTCTGTCCCCATGCACCCCAGGATGCCCAATACCTTCCATCACAAACAAACAAACAAACAAGACCACTCAGACCATCCTTCACACTTTGTTTTGGAGAGGTGCTGCTTCTGATCTGTCTTCCTTCACTGTAAGGCTCCATTAAAATTAATTACTGAATTAATGAAATAACCACAGACCAAGTATGAGGAACAGTGACTTTCACACTCTTGAAATCCTTCCTCTTACCCCAGCCACCAAATTGCCTGACAATCTTAAAAAAAAAGGCACAAAGGCTTTAATTATAAGATCTCATTCTTTGTGCCCCCAAACACCCACAGTGTGTCAACAAGACTGCCTTTAAGAACAAAACTGATACACTGTCCGCTACTCTGCTATACTTAGCATTTCTTTTATTTGCTACCAGTTTTTTAAAGTGCTGTTATCTCACAGTCACAGAAGGGTCACTTCTGCCTCATTCCTCATGACACACACGTTTAGTGGCACAAGAAAGAAATAATTACAACAAAGAAAAGTAAGTAATTAAGGGACACCATTCCTTATTCACCCACCCCATCTGAAATACTGCGTTGGTTTGTTCTTGCTACTTGTCTAATCTTTCAAACACCACGCATACTAGTGTTCTGCAAACTGCAAATTACAGTACAAACAAATATAGCAATTTCAACCATTCCATTATTATCAATCAGAAATTATTTCAGGATATATGCAGAAGCTGTGACTCAGCTTGGACATCAATGGCTGTTCCATTTCTTAGTCACTGAATGAGGCTAACACATGACTCATCTCAGCTGACACATTTTCAATTGGATCATTGATATTCCAGACCTTCAAAAGAACTCTTCATCTTGCTTAGTGCTAATAGCAACATATCCTCCATCTCCTCTATTTATAGTACAATACTATTAAAACGTATACATGATTTAACTGGTGTATACATACGATTCCACCAGTTTCATCCCTTAGTGAATGCAGAGACCACACAGAACTTGCACTTTTTACTGATATATATACTATTTATAATGCACGCACATATTAATCTTTCTCCCCATCAACTTGTGGAGAAAAATAATCACCATCTGTAATGACGGTCAGCTGCAAAACCGATTTACCTAAGAACATTATTTGTCATCAGTCTGTCTTACTAGAACAGCCCACCTTTGGCCTGTTCAGCCCTGCAGGCAGCAACGTGCTCACACCGCACCCGGAGAAGCCAACAGGCAGTTTTCTCAGTTGGTTCCCAGACTAGATGGCAAGTCCATCATCATCCTGATCGATCTTCTGTATTTACAGACGCGGGTCAAGAAGACTGGCAAAGTGATTTTGCCTTGTTTGGAAGCACACTGTGGTGACCTGATTGTGTTTCAGCCCAACGGCCATTTCCAGCCGGGAGCGTGGAGCAGACACTGTGCAGTCTGCTGGCTCCTCCGGCAGGAAGGGAAGCTTCCAAACGCACATGCTGTTGTGCAACCTGCCCGTAACTACGAAGCAGTTGAGCGGGTCTACCGCTGTCAACCAGCGAGCGTGCAGCTTGCACAGCTCACTAGTGATAATGCAACCCTGGAAAGCAACTGTTAATTGTAGCAGAGCTGAATATTTCTATTTTACAGCCAAGTGTACTTCTGCAGGTCACTTGCTATTTGTGACATACACATATTTACTGCTTTGATGAAAGGGGAATTCATATAGGTACTGGAGAGTGCTGTAAATGCCTCAGATATTTAGAGGAGTATGTCCATGTGCTCAGAACATTTTAAGTTTTGCATATTAACTTTTGTTCACTCAATGGCTGGGGAAAAAAAAAAAAAAAAAATCACAGGACAACACAGCCTATTCTCCAATGGAATTACAGCCCTGCTTGACAGCAAAATGAGCTACCCAGCAGCTACTATGCTCAGTGTATGAACAGGCCGAGACATTCAGCTACATTAACCTACCAGGATTGTCCTGAGGTACATCCACCAGTCATAGCATTCAAAACAAGCTCACTGCCCCATACCAGCATAACTTTTAATGCAAGCTGCTTCTGAAATAAACAACTTGGCCTTCACCTTGGAATTTATCTCCTGGAAGCACAGTTTTCACACGGCACAAGAGGACAACAAAAGATAAATCCTTGCCTAAACAAAATTAATTTAATCTCTGGGACTCAAAGTTGTGTAATAAGATCGTAATGTTGCTTCTGTTGCTTAAAAAAGTAATCCCATTTTCATGAAGGAACATGTGCACTGAGAACCAGCTATCTAGGAAGAACAGTCTGCTCCAATTGTCTGGGAAAAAAATTAGCCTTCTAGGAAAGCTCATTTCAGGATGCTACCAGATTGCTAGCCACTTGTCAACTGGGCACTGGAATTAAACACTGGTAAGTGATCCTCAGCTCCAGCTACGCCGTCACACCAGCTCTGAAAAAAATTACGATGACTGAGGTGATTCCCAGAGAAGAAATAACAGCCAGTATGAGAAGGGAAAGGGACAGGCACTGAGCAACAGACACACGGGCTGGCATCCCCGTTTCCCAGAAATGGAACAACAAAACCCTGGACCCAGCGGGCCAGGTTTTTTCCCCCCATTTCTCCCCGGCGGTACCGTGAAAATCAACGACCATTTTTTCCCCTGCAGCACACAAACCCCCGCCTTCGCTCCACGCCCGCCCAGGACCAAGCGGCCGAAAGCTCAGCCCCGAGCCCGGGGCGGGTTTGCCGGGCGCTGCCGCGGGGAGCAGCCGGCGGCAGCGGGGCAGGAAGCTGCCGAGGCGCCTGGGAGCGGGGCTCCCACCGAGGGGGAAGCCACAAGTGAGGGAAGTTCCTACAAGAGCCGCCCGCAGCGGGAGGGGAGGCTGCGGGGCTCGCACCCGCGCCCCGGCCCGCGGGGAGCCGCGGCCGCCGCCCCCGGCCCCCTGCGAGGCCAGGAGAGCCCCGCTTGCAGGGGGAGCCCCCCGGCAGCCGCCCGCCCCAGCGGGCCCGCGGCCCCTCGGCCGCCCCAGGGGGAAGGAGAGGGCGAGAGGCGATACTGGACCAGGCTTTGACGCGGATCTTCAGCTCCCCCTCCTGCGGCTCCGGCATGGCTTTCTTGGACACGCGGAGCTTGTTGAGCCCCCCGAAGGCGGACAGCACCACGGCTCTCATCTCCTTCGTGTCGCCAGCCCGCAGGCTGCCGGCGGAGCTGCCCTCGGCAGCCTCCTTGCCGCCCTCCTTCTCGATCATCTGCTCCGTCTCCTCCGCTCGCTGCGCTCCCTCCTTGGCCATGGCGGGGCTGCGGCGGCGGCTCCCGCCGGCTGCTCCTGTGCGAGGCGCGGTGCCGCCGTGTGGAATGGCCGCGGGCGCGGCGCGGAGCAGCACGGCGCTCGGTGCGCCCGCCCGCCGCAATGCACCGACTAGCTGCGCAGCGCCATCCGCCGCCCCGGCCCGGCCCGGCCCGGCGGGAGGCGGCCCCTCGCCGGTCCCCTGCCCTTGCCCGCCCGAGCGGGAGGAGGGCACCGCTGGCGTCGTGAGGGGAGCGCCCGCGGCCGCCGCCGTGCCGAAAATCGCACCTGGCGGCCGGGCGGGGCCGGGCGCTCCCCTGAGGCGGCCTGGCGCGGGCCCCGCGCTCGCTCCTGTCGTGAGGGGCGGCCGAGGCGCGGGCGGCCTGCCCGCTCCCCCAGCGCCCGGCCGCAAAAGGCCGGACCCCCACGTAGGAGCCAGCGGCCGCCGCCCCCGCTCCTTCCCCCACCCACCGAGCAGGGGCCGGTGCTGGGGGGGCATCTACAGCCCTGGGAGGCAAGGCCAACAGATCGGTCCCGATACTTCCATCCTAGGCCTGGTCACAAGCCAGAGCCCCTGAGGAGCTTGGTGTGCAAGCTGGGGCTGGATGAGAGGTTCCCTAATCCGAGCGGCCTCTGTCCCTGCCCCACACCTAATGGCGTCGTGTCCTACAGCTCCACTGACTGTGCCCAGGTCTTGGTCAGCACTGGGGAACAGTCACTCCTTACCCATTCCTTGTCCTAAAGATGTTCTTGGAGTCAACTTGGGGCCAACTAAGTGAACACTCTTAGCACCAGGAAGGTCACGTAGGCAGTTGCCTTACGACTGACACACGCACTTGGAGCGGCTCTGCCGTAACACGCATTTCAGCCTTTATACAACAGGCCTCTTCCCAGCAGTCAACGCTGGTAGTTGCTGGTCTCTGCAGGGAGCTTTATCCTCTAAGGTGAGCGCGGGTTATGCTGTAAGACCTCCAGCAGCCAGAGCTTCCTGGGACTGGCCTGGTCTGGGGGCCCTAACAAGGCTCAGGCATCAGCCACTTAGCTCCGTGTTAATGAGGGTGGGTGCCTGCAGCTGCGCCTGGGACAGCTGAGCCTGGGTTTGGGGTATTGCAAGCTGTGGTTCCATGGGTATCTGCATTTTGTCTCTGGAGTTCGGTGTTAGATGCCTGCCTCAGTTTGCTGATGGCCCTTTGGTCTGAATAAATCCACTTACAAGCCTGAAGTGATGCATTATTTATGGAGTTTCAAAATTCATCAATGATGATTAAGGGTGATTAAGGGACTGGAACATCTCTCTTACGAGGAAAGGCTGAGAGACATGGCGCTGTTTAGCCTGGAGTAGAGAAGGCTGAAAGGGGATCTGATCAGTGTTTATAAATACCTGAAGGGTGGTGCCCAGGGATAGGATAAGGGGCAGTGGGTGCAAACTGGAATACAAGAGGTTCTACCTCAACATCAGGAAAAACTTCTTTCCTGGGAGGATGGCAGAGCCCTGGCACAGGCTGCCCAGAGAGGCTGTGGAGACTCCTTCTCTGGAGACTTTCAAAACCCTCCTGGATGCGTTGTGTGTAACCTGCTCTAGGTGAATCTGCTTTTGCAAGGGAGTTGGACTAGATGATCTCCAGAGGTCCCTTCCAACCCCTACCATTCTGTGCCATGCATATAGCGAGCACTCTTTGTGGACACAGTCCTGACATCAACTCCCCTGCAGAAACTGAGTTCTCCTTAAGAAGTTCCAGGACCTTTCAGACTCGAGGTAGGGATTATCACCACCATCTCTCTGGGCTGTGGATTTATTGTGGTCTGAGTTCATCAATATTCCTTAATTTTACAATATGCATTTATTTCATGTTGGGTTTTGTATTTAGGGTATTGTATTTAATAGGAGAAAAGAAACTTGGAAATGTCTTTGCTGTAATGGGATAAAGCGTTTTCATTCACATTAACAAACAAAGTGGGATAGTGGAGCAATGGGTGGAGTTTCATATTTCTTTGTACTTACTATGTAACACTTTGGGGGTTTTTCTGCCTGGTCTGTAAAACGTTTGCAGACAAAGGTTTTTCTTAAGCCAGTTTCTGAGAATTTGTCATCTAAGCCTGTCATAAATGAAGCAGGAAACAAATACCTGTTAGGAGCGAAGGAGGAGGATAAGCCACAGAAGAGCTTCACTAGCATTCTTATCTCAAGGAGTTCGAACAGATTTTATCAGAAGTTAAATCTGATGCCTTAAATACCTCTTACATTGTCCAAAACATATCTTAAGGAGAGAGATTCAAAACCAGCTCATTAACACCTTTGGGGATTTTCTGTGTCCTGTGTCAGAGTGATGCCATCCAGCCACCCATCCACTTCAGCCTAAGTAACAGCACATGGATGCATCTAACTGTTGTAAAGGCCAGGAAGCTTTTCTCCTCCCTCGCTCCCCTGGTAATACTGTGAATATTCCCATCCCTGTTCCCTGTAGTTCCCTTGGCTAGTCCAGTGCTGTGACTGGGAATACAAGGCTCTGTCACTTTAGATCTGGCCGTTTGAGTGCATGACCAGGCAGGCAGCAGCTGAATAAAGAGTAACAGCCATTTGACTCCAAATGATTCACTCGGCTGGCATCTTATTAGGGGTCGAACTCAAAGCAATGGTAAAGTGCAGAGTGACTGTCAAGCAGAGCGCATATGTCAACTGAGTGACATCCAGAGTAATGAAGAGGCTATGGGGCAGCTCACTCGCATCACACCAGCGGTCTGAAGCACCCAAAGAAGTGAATCTGGGCTTTAGACTGGGTTTGTTTGGCGTTGGCTTGTCTGCCACTGTAGTCCTCTTTTATGCCGATGACTTGGGAGTTTTCTGATTAACCCTACCCATCATGGTTTAAAGCTCTCTCTATTCCTTCTTGGTCCTGAACCAAAAGCAGTTTATCCTAAGTGATTTAGCAAGTCAAAATGATTGAAGGATGGCCATTTTGTAGAACCATAGTGTCTTGTTTGTGGTAGAACCAGTACTTGGACACATCAGTTGTGGCAACGAGGTACCATGTAGCAGATATTTTTGCATAATCCTGATTCTATTATTTAGATTTCATTCATAACCATTTAATAACCACTCCAGAAACAGGCTGTGGGGTGGCCATTCATAGAACTTAAGACCTCAATGAAAACGTTCTAATGGTGGCTTTCCACTGACTTCAGTGGCTGGTGGACTAGACATGTAAAAGTGAAAACATAGGACTCAATTTGAGGGATGTAGCTGAGTAGTGACAATATTAATGAACATGCTGTGAGGACCTCAACAGAAGGGCATTAAGAATTCTTTGATCACCATCTTTATCTGCTGGTCAAGTTGGTGATATCTGTTCTTTGCAATAGTAATTTTTTAAAATGTTATGTCGCAAATCAGGGCAATGGAGCAGTAGTTGTGGATAAATGCTGGCAGTTACAGTCAACAACTCTTCCAGATTCAGGTCCTTTATTTTCAGAGCGTAATCATTTGTTTGGCCAAAGAACCTATGTATGACTACATCAGGGAAGAAACAGTCTTCTTCACAAATACTGTTCTGAGAGTTTGTGCCTGAATTTCTTGGAGGGGCGAAGCCATGCAGGATAAATTCAGTTGTAGTATTACCATACTTGTGGAGTAAGATAGCTGAAGAAATAGAAGTTGTTACTGGAAACACAGACCATGTGGAAGGATGGTCAAAAACTGAAGTACGTGAGTTAAAAGCAAGGTTTGATTCTGTGTGGAGATGAAAAAAAACCCAAACAAACCAAATGAAACAACCCCTGGACCTTTGTGGAAAAGAACTATCCTATATTAGATACTTAAGTACTTTTTTATGTACAGGTGTTTTTGGAGGAACAACGAGGTTTGTGTTCAAGAAGAACTTGTATCCGTTCCCCTTCTTAGCAGGAACTGCGTTTAAGACCCTAAATAATGGCTGATCACTTTGCTCGCAGGAAGTAATGCATAAATGACAGAACCAAACCCTCAGTTAGGATAGATAATATTGCATTTTTTATCTCAGTAATTTTCTCTGGGGCATAAGGCACATGTTTTCTTAGAGAATGAAGTATTAAAAAGATTTTTAAGCTAAATTATGTATTTTTCTAATAGTTATAAATTACATTAGTAAAATCATATTGCTGTATGTTTTGGCTGCTTTAATGCATGAACAGGGCACCTTTTAATACGTTGAGCTCCAAAACATTGTTTTCTTTACAGTCTGCTATTATGGAGTCCTGTTTAGTGCAGGGACAAAAACCAAACCCTCAGGACTTTCTTAACTTCTTAATATTACTCAACATCTTATCCCTACAGCTTTGTGTGCTATAAAGCATTGACAGTGCTTGACAGAGAATGCATCTTATATATTATGTTCTGAGAGCGTGTTCAGAACACCTGTTTCAGCCGTTATTATACCTCTAGTCCACCACATCTCGTCAATAGGAAAATGGTTTTTGTGACTTTTCCCCCCACATCTGAGTGTAGAATGTATTAAAAGAGAAAGACATTTCCAAACGAATCTCTAGGAGTATAGGGTGCTAGATTTATTTGTTTGGGCTTTTTAAAAATAAAGGAGACCTCTATTTCATAAGGTTAATTCACATTGAGATAATTGTTTTATTTTATTTTATCTTGGCCAGGGGCTTTCTCTTACTGATGGAGCTATGCATGAATCATAGAAGCAATGAAGCAATTCTCTGTTTGTAGTCACTGAAAAGAACTGTACATTTCCCTTCAATAGACAGAAACAGTTTAAAGCTCCTCTGAATCATCAGTAATGAAAATGTGTTACGTTTTAAATTAAAGAGGAAAAGAAATCAAAGCACTCACACAGGATTTGGCAAGGCCAATACATGCCAATATGACTTATCCTGTTGACTGCTCAGTTACTGTGTTCCTTCATTGCTTCACCATTTGTCTGGTACGGAAATTGTGCCCAGATAATTCAGTGATGCGTACAATAGAAACAAAATAAATGGATCATATTATTGTTGATCAAGAAATAATGCAATTTAAGGAAATTTAAATGGCTTGAGAATTCTTTACGTCATGGTGATGATAGTTATCAATAAACATGGAGATGCCAAAATAAGCCCTTTTAACAAAGCTTCTGTTATATATTTATTTTTAGAGCCATATTCTCCATTTGTTTGGCTAACTCAACACACAGTATAAAGAAAAAGACTGTATCTTCACCTGCTTTCTCTACATTCTAACACTTCTGTTGCATTTTCTGAAAGCCCTGAGTATTTTTTATAGTGGAAAAAAATACTCTGTTATTTTTGATAGTACAATTGAAGCTGTACATTTGCTTTTTGGACTCAGCTCTGAGAAATGAAGAAAAACAAGTCAGAAAACAATGACAGAGATTAATAGTAAATCACAATGAGCAAAGTTACAGGAGGCGGGTACATGAGGGCTGTCGTTGCTCACAGGCATCACTCAAGACAAGCAGACGTGGCTGTACTGTCTTCAGCTGTGAATGACTTGCTTCCTTCTTTGTAAAGCTGAGGTGAATCGTGTTTACCTCGTATGAATAGTACCTGGTAATAGACACCTACACTTGTAGTACTGTGCAAATGCTCAGCACCTCTAGACTTTTTTAGGCTATTACAATGCCATCCCTGAATTCCAACAGGTTCAAGACATTATTCATGCCTTGTTCTTTAAGGTAATTGTCACGGTCATAGCAAAAAGAAATTATTGCACGTGTTAAATCTCCTGTTGAAAGTACTGTGGTCAGTAACGGGACCGTTAGATATCTGGGGATACATACAATGCTTTATGCACTTATTCTGTGTTACTCCAGGCGTTGAGAAAGAGTAATCCCTGTTGGCATTTTGACTCAATTTGGTTTCAGTAATTATGGATCCAGAGTAACTTGTAAGGAGCTTGTGGAAAAAAATGTCTGTGAACTTTACAAGAGAGCTGAAGTGTACATGAGAATGAGAATTCAATGCATATTTGAAAAGCATATCCAGTTATTATTTGGGATATGTTCAGTTGTTATTCACAGTTGCAATACAGTGCACAGTATCATCAGAAGCACCTGCCTGTGAATGTTGTCTTCCAGCCTGATTTTATCTAATAAGTAATTATATTTTTGATCAAGGTTACTTTCTACAAATTACCAAGCTATCTTACCTTTTTGTGGCTCTTGTTTTTTTCTCATTATTTATACGTATAATACAGGGAGCTCCTTAATCTGCTCCAGGAAACAGAAGGTTTACTAAGCTGAGCTCTGTTCTGCAGTTTCTGAAGTTGCAGTCCCAGAGCATGTGAAAAAAAGGTTGCTGCCCTGGAAGCAGTGGTGCTTCTAGCTTGAATTTAAATCTGAAGGTATTGTACTAATTTACAGCTCTGTGAGAGCTCTCTCACAGCACAGAATTTCCCTAGGGTTTGCAATACAGAGAACTCTCCTTTTTCCCCGCAAACTCTTGATGCGACTTTCGGTAGCACTCTGATTGTACCTGCTGTGATGGGCCTTTTGAAGAAGGGAACAGGATGCTCTTTAGCAGAATTCTGTTGTCTGTGGAGTGTTTTATCATGGTCTATTAATGGTCTCTTCCTCAGTTCCATAGCTAGTTACTGCTTTCTAACTCATTGATTTTAATAAACCCCATGAGCATGCTGCTGTATTCTCTTCTGCTCTCCCTTCAAAGAAAAAAAAGCCCATAACAAAAACCATAAAACCCATCTTATTAGGAGATCGGTTTACTCTGAGCAGTCTTCAAATGCTAATGGAACAGTTCATTACAAAGCTGCTAGGCTGGATCTCACCTGGGCTGGCAGAAACAGGGATTTTTACTGAAGAGAAAGCATGTGAGTTTGCAGGCAGCGTTTAGTGCCTGTATTTTTTTTTTTGCTGGGATGAACTTAATTTTCTTTAGCAGCTCATATGATGCTGTGTTCTGGATTTGTGACCACAACAGTGCTGATAACACACCGATGTTTTAACTCGTGCTGAGTAGCGCTTACACAGCATCAAGGCCTCTTCTGTTTCTCACGCTGGCTCAGCAGCAAATACGCTGGGGGTGCACAAGAAGTTGGGGGGGGATACAGCTGGAACAGCTGCCCGCAACTGATGGAAGGGGTATCCTGTGCCACAAAGACATCGTGCTGAATAATAAAAGCTGGGGGAAAGAAGGAGGGAGGGGGGACATTTAGGGTTACAGCTGAGGCCTGGATTTCCTGGAAAAGACTAAACATCTGCCTGCCTGGGAGGTAGTGAATAAATTCCTTATTTTGCTTTGCTTGCACGCAAAGTTTTGCTTCACTTGATTAATCTGTCTTTATCTCAGTCCACAAGTTTTCTCAGTTTTGCCCTTCGATTCTCTCCCTCCTCCCACTGCAGGGGAGAGAGTGAGCAGCTGTGTGGGGCTTATCTGCCTGTTGGAGCGAAACCCACAACACAACCAGAAAACCAGCTGTCTTCTTTCTATAGTGATTTTAGCGGGTAAAATCATAGATTAGGAAACAGGCCTGAAAAATCTTAACACCCTTTCCACCTAGAGAAGTAGTTCCTTAGACCGCAGTTAAGTATACTAGTGAAGTGCTTTAGGTAAGCTTATACTGTTGATGATGGCACCCTGCCCGGTCTTTATAATAGCACTAGAATGAGTATTCCAGTTTTATGGCTTATTTTTGGCATCTACAGCTGTATGTCTCAGTACTGGAAGATACCTGAAAAAAGTATTGTAGTCTGAAATGGGACCGTTTGCTGACACCAGTGTTACTATCAAAGAGCACTGACTGTGCCATTCTGTTTCTTAGGGTCTCTGAAGAAGTATTGGCTTAATTTCCAATGTGCTTTTCACTAATAATCAGCTAAATGTTAGATAAAGGTGATTTCTGGAGACAAAATTAATGTAAACCTTGCACAGCAAACCTTCACAGTTGCAACCAAGACAAATGATTCTTCAGTGCTCCCTCTTTTGAGAAATCAGATCTGGTGCAATAGACTCCACAGTTTGTAAGTGCATTTGGAACTTCTGGGGCAAAAAGAGTCAGGAGTCGAGAGCCCATATGGCTTTCTCACATTTCTTTCACTGACACAAAGTCTGTGTGGTAAGAGACATCTTAGAAGCAGGGTAAGCCACGGTTGTAGGCTCAAAGTAGACAACATGTCTTGCTGCGTAAAGGAAGCATTCATATTTTTCCCCCTCTAGAAAGTGTGCAGATGGGTTCTAATTTTGATAACTTGTGAACTATGAGGAGTAAATATTCAGAGAAATTATTTAAACACCAACTGTAGAACTTGGCCACAGTGGACATTAGACCTTGAAGTCCCAGCTAAGGGGTCTGCTTACTACCATGACGTAATCACTTTGCATGACTGTGATTGCTGTGCATTTCAAAAAATTTTAAGACATTGTTCAAAGGCTTTGAAGTCCTGATGAATGATCTTTTATGTGGAAGCTTTAGATCATACCAGCTATTTCCCAGTATGACCTGACACAATTAGGTATCATAGAATGGTTTGGGTTGGAAGGGACCTTAAAGATACCTAGTTCCAGCCTCCCTGCCTTTGGACATCTTCCACCAGACCACAATCATTTGCTTAATCTTTTGTCCAGTCTAAGAAAAACGGCAAGAAAATCTGGGCACTCTGGATAAATCTTTTTCCTTTGAGAATAACATGGAAGGGCCACAGCTACTTCCTGAGCATGCAGTTTGATTCCCCCTCACTTAGAGATAATTTTATATCTCAAGTCTAGATGGTCGATATATCAGATGATTTAAATTAAAATTGGAAACCATTTTAGACAAGAGTGTGGAATGCAGCCAGAGGTCATTGTGTGAAATCACAGTACAAGGTAGACTACACAAGTGCCAGCATTTCCCTTACTCTTTAAAGAACTAATTCCAAATGCAGTCTACATCTACAGTTAAAAATAAAATTCAGGAAGGACTAAAATGGAAAGTGAAGTCAGGACAAATGAAACTGAGATTTCTAGGGAAATTGGTGTTTTGCACTATACCAATAGAAAAGTTCTTCCTCTTTTTTGTTACGTAGGAAAAACAAACAGAAACTTTTCTGCTTGGTATTTTAACCAACGTCCTAAGCAACGTCCTTTTGTGGTAGGTAACCAGCCAGCATCTGTCTTTAAATGTGGAGATGCTGACTAGTGTCTAGAATCTCAGGTAGAGGAGAAGAGGGATTATGTTTCTAAATCAGATCCAAATACCAATATTGTCTTGGTTAAGCTGCAGCATCAGAACTATTTCTGCTGAATGTCACCCAAGTTTCCTCAGAGACCTTGAAATCAATGGGTTTGTCAGGCATGTGTATTCCCAAAGGACTATGAAATAAAAAATTTTCCAATAAGAGGCCAGACCTCTAGTCACCTTTAAGTCACCTCCTTAGCAGGAATATAGAAGAGGCCTAAGCTATTTTCATGTCCTTAACTGAAAGGTTTCATTTCTCCAGTGTAGAAAGGATAAAGCTACTGTTGGTCAAGTTAAAAGAGGAGCAAGAACCTATCCACAATTATTAGCTAGGTTCAGACAAGATGAACAGTGCTCCAGAATGACAACATGGTAGGATTTTTCTCTTATTGCAGTTGATTTTAATAAGGGGGTGTTGAACTTGCTATATTTTGAGGGAGAAGTGTGGGTAGGAACATGAAGGAATGAAGAGAGGAGGCATTGCCCTACAGACACACCTAAGCAAAAGAATCTGGTATTTCATGGGAAGCAAGCACATTCAGAAAAAGGTTCATGGGTTCTTTTGAGAGTGCATGCCCTATCCAAATAAAACATTCCTTTAAGATAGGCAAGAAATGCTTTAAATAGCAGGATGAGTGTTCAGTGGTCTGCGGTACTGCTGCCAAGAACCATCAGGAGCTCGGAACGGTACTTCCTTCAGTGATTCCTTGAGGGACTGACCTCTGCAGGAGACTTCAAAAGTTATACAGAAACAATTGAACGGAACACCTATCAGCAAGCTTCCTGGATCATCAGGCAGCTGTGGATTTTGTGACCAAAGCTCTCCTCAAATAAAAATACAGAGCCAAGTCTTGTCAAATTTTGGAGGGAACTGCCAAGAATTTTAGCAAAGATACTGACAGACGGTTACAGTTCAATGGAACAACTGAAGTTAAAAGGGAAGGGATCATTTTGATCATTAAAATAAGAGGAAATTAAGAGGCTTTTATTGGGAAACTTGAAAACAGCGACAGTACATTAGCCCCATCATACAGTATTGCTGCGCAAGAGGCAGACTGACCCCGGAAGGAACAAGTTCTGGCCAGGCTCTGATTCTTCTGCTGAAGCACCTCAGCCAGGAGCTGGGTTTCTTTTCCAGAATGGAGAACAGGAGAGTCCTTCCTCCAGAAAAAGCCATTCTGAGAGAGTTAGTCCAGCCTAGTGGTAGCATATCCTTATCCTGACCAGGAGCACGTGCTCATTGACAGAATTACAGGATGTGCTTAAAGATACATCCTGATAGTAACTCCGCTGTACCACTGCTCCCTCCCTTGAATTGTGCCATCTAAGAAGGATGTGCTTGCGCAGGAGATCCTGTAATACATCATCAAGGGTGTTTGTGACGCCTGTATCACAACCTACACCCAACATGTATATGCTGCTAATCAGTGATAGAGCTTAAAACAATTCCTAATTCACAACTTCTCGTCCTCTTCTTATTGATTTATGCCTGTGGTTGATACCATGCCTTGCTGAGTTACTTCGTATCATCTGAGCTGCTGTAATGGATTTTACACATCCATAGATCTCCCAGTCTGTGAGGTAAACCTCTTTTTCAGCCAGCCCAACACATTGTGCCTCACAGCTGGGTGGGAAAAGAGTACATTATTAATCCACAAAGACTTATGGAAGATTAGCTGCCAGGAACTAACTGTAAATTGAACTGCAACTCATGAAGACAAATTTCCAGCAGTTTAGGGTATTCTTACTTATCCGTCATTCAGCTGCTCACTGCTCACGCTCACAACCTGCTTCCAAATGTTGCCGCCTCAGCTGGACGGGCCCAGAGCTTATGTGGCCACACTGAGAGACACAGAAGGGAACTGCTGGGCCTGAAAATGCCCCAGAGTGTCACCTACAGGAAAACACATGTCCACGCAACAAGAACTTGGAGGAGCAGTTTCCATTCTTTTTCACTCAGTGATCTCTTTCCCAGACCTTTTTCATTTCCCACGTGGTACCACAGACCCTCTTCCATAAAATATGTCACCTTATGAGTCAAGCTGAGGACAAGTAAATACATGGGATTCCTGTTGTTAAATATTTTTCACCTCCATGGAGTTACAAACGTACCCTTCAGCCAGGACTGGGCCTGATGCTGCAGTTCTTCCTCTAGCTTCCAGAAACTTTCCCATCAGTCAATACTGAGATTTCACACTCAAGGGGAGGAGCTTCAGGAAGGTGCACTCCCAAAGGCAAGGATGCTCTAAAGTGAAAATCATTGCCACAACTTGTGCCACTTTACTTCTGAGCTTAACCAGAGGAGCATCCCCAGGAGCGCCCATTTTTGCATGCTCTCTAGCTCTGGACGCTTAACTGCAGACATGCCCGTTGTGCCAAGGAATATGGATTTCTAGCTGTGGATACTTGCCAGATTGTGCTAGGACAGGAATGAACAGTTACGCTTTTTTCAGTAGTGAGCATTATCACAACGAATCCTAGCTCCCTGTAAATGAAGCAATATACACATAATGTGAAAAATGCTGGTATTTTATTTCTTGACTCATATTTAAATTGCTCTATCTTTTCTTCAGGTTACAGTGTATTTAACAATGAGCAGTCAGTCATCTGCATGATATACTGAGAGACTCTGCTGTGCATCATCAGCCTCTAACAATTCTTTATTGGCTTGTTTTGTAGGTTCTGAACAACTCTCCATTGTTTCATATTTTGTGGGTTACAAGATTAAATGCCAGTGCTTCGGGATGACCCAGAAGAGGCAGTGCTTCCAGCCTGAAGCTGAACTTGCTAAAATTAAGCTGTGGTGACCTACTGTTAACAAGTAAGACCTGTTTTTATTAATTTGTTTGCTATTAACACTACATTATTTAACACTAGTTCTAAGTAGACTGAACAGAGTTTGCTGGTTTTGTTGGAAAGTGTAATGGTTTGTGTAGGGTCATCAGGTGCCAATGACAACCTATACACTGTAGCAGTTTATATGAAGTAGTTGTCATGACAACTCAATTAACTAAATAAACATCTCTGTGTGCAGCAGCAGCTCATGTCCCTTGTATCATCTTTACCTCAGCATAAAGCATCTTGAGTATATGTGTAAATAAATCTGTGCCCAACCCCGTTGCCTCTCCTCCTCCCCTCCCAGCCAGGAACGAGGTTCAGAGCAGTACTGCTGACTTCTCCTGAGCACCTCCGCTGGAATTGTTACAGGGGTGAAGCTGCTTCTGACAGTGCAGAAATCCAGGTCAAGTCATTGTCATCTTTCTCTTCCTCCCACTCCGCCCCATTCTCCCTTTAAGGTTGGCAGATTAGGTCACCTTTCCAGAACCAGCTTCTAGTTCTATAATTAAAGTTTAAAAGGGCAATTTGTGGGTAAATACAAAGTGAACTACCTGCTTGCCAGTAACATCTGTTTTTGCACAAAAAACATCGCACCATCAAATATGACAGCCAGCCTGAGGCTGTCTTTAAACCAGCAGGCTTATGCATGCTCTTTTAGAAATATAAAGCACAGCAACTTAAGTTACTCAGATAGCTCCACTCAGCAAAGATCTATGGGCTCTAGAAACACTGACATATCTAAGTGAATGCTCAAGTCACAACTAAGTTTTAATTGCCTTCACTACAAAAGGTAAGTAATGTTGTTTTGTAAGGGAATAACTGTTGCAATACCTCCCTCAAAATAGAAAGCACCAAGGAAAAGAGTAGATAAAATGAAGGGTCCTTATGAGAAAGTTGTTGAGGTTACTGCAGGTTGAGGCCCTAAATGTAATATAAAAAACTGGTAATAGCCACCTGCAATCCTCTAGCACCAGTGGCTTTATTTTACATTTAAGAGCATCTCTTTTCTTGTTCCATCTTTTACATACTGTGTATTTATCTATCGGAAAATATTGTGAGAGGCTTAACAACAGCAATAAATAGAGCCTGGGTAAGTAAGGCATAAACCAAAAGGAAGATGGACAAAAAATAGCAAAACGAAGCACAACGGTATATGCCATGGTCTTAACAGAGCACCTGGTAGACTTCAACTGTTAGCACCATCAGCTAACATCCTGGTAGTGCCCAGACTGATTTTTGATCCTGAAAGCAGCATTAGATCTGTGACAAAGTCCTATTTAGCCCAGGGAAAATGTTTTCTGTGAAACCACATTTGAGTGTTAAGAAGAGACTTACGTGACCCTTGTCTGGTTTGCATTATTCTGTGCAGAACAGTTTACACTGGGGTGAATTTTATCCAATCTTGAGTCTGATAGAAAATTTTAAAGAATATAATATAGGACCTCATTTAGGAAAGCATGTAAGCCACTTAACTTTTGTCCTTCTTGGCTTTAGTGTTTTTCTAATGGGGTATATTTTCATGCCTTAAATTAAACATTGATTTTTTTTAATAGAGATTTTTTTCTCTCAAGTCCCTAGTGATTCAACTAGTAAAGTTTTAAACAGTCTGGCTCTGTGAGTTTACCTGGCATCACTGTAATTGTAATTTTTTAAAAATTAGAAAAAGGAAGTAATTCTACCTGTAATATTTCTCCTGCTTTAAAAATGCCTAGAGAGTCAGTGCCAACTCCTTCCTCAAGACCCCGCAGGAAGCTTAAGTAGTGTATTCTCAAAAGATAACATCTCAGTATCACATTTCTGGCTGTCAGATTCAAGCACAGAATGATGGATGAACTAACTCAGCATTTACTTAAGATAGAACCTTCACTTTAGGAGAATAGACATAGGCTATGACTGGTTTTGAGGTGCAGCATCCCATTCATCCCATTGTACTACTGTGAAAGCTTCAAGCCCAAGGATTCAGTCTGCAGCTCTCAGGCACGTATTTCTGAAAGTCAATAGAAAGTGCCAAACTGAAGGAATTCAGTCCAGAGAAGGTTTAATTACATAGAGTAGAAATAACAGACCGATGATTATTCTGAAGAATTTCAGAAATATTATGAGAAATTGTGAAAAGTTTGTTTTGCTGCCCAGGCTGGTGTGAGGGAATTGGGTGTTCCTCTGCTTTGTCTGCCTTTGTAAGGTAGCCCAGGACTGCAAGTGCCTGATGGATGAAAGACGCCGATTCCTCTGCAAATGTCATGCTGACAGGCATCTGAAAGAAAATTTGGATTACCAATTCAGTAAGAGTTCTGGTCTTATTTATCTGATCAGTCTCATTGAAAGCAAGGAAAACTCCTTCAAGCTTTTGAATAAAGCACGTTTTTTGTACTGAACAAAGCTAGAATTTACCACGCCTGCTTTTCTAATGGACAACCCCACACAGAAGACGAATCATCAATATCTCTGGAATTGCACTAATTTCCACCAGCTGCAGATGTGACTCACAGTGCCTGAATGTGACTGAAATGTCTTTATATCCTGAGCTCCGCAGTACATCCCCAGGAACCATATGACTGCCCACCGCACAAAATTGTGAACCATCTGTCTGCCCTGCTTAATAAGCCTTAATGTTTAATAAGTAAATGAAATATTTAATATTTACAGAAATCAGGCTGCAGGCTGTGCAGTTGCCAAGTGCAAAATGGCCAAAGGAACATACACAGCTGCATTTCTGCCTCTGTGGATGTAGCTGAGGAACTCCTCTAATGCCAGACACTTTCTGAAATTAACATTTCTTAATGAGCAAGCTTCAAGAGCAGAAAGTTTTCCCCTGCTTTTGTTCAGCTGGAGGACGCTAATATCTTAAGCAGGGCCTCTGGACACAAACATAGGTATTAAATAGAATCAATAGTTCAAGCGACTTTTCTCACCTCTTTTTGATCTCATTCACCAACCTCCATCCTTCCTTGCTTGTCTCTTTGAATTATAAATTCACTTACTTTTCTAGGTATTACACTCACAACATATACTGATAAAAATGCTCACTTAAAACTTTTCAGCATAGACATCTGCAAATAACCAGTTCAGATATAAACACAACTTGGAGGATGTCAAAACGGTTTCCTTACTGACAGTGTAATAATTAAAATCAGTGTTACAATTTGAACAAGAAGAATATATTTGGAAGACAGTTCTCAGATCAAAGAGCTTCCTTCCTTCTACTTGAGAGAAATATTTTTCCCAGCAGAGTGTTCTTTCTTGTTCATTTTTAGGGCTTAAGAAAACCAATTATCAATTTGCATGGGTTCACTAAACAGCCATATAATGAACTGGTAAGACAGAGTGAAAAAGGGAGGCTAGAGAGGGATAT
>JAVSBS010013131.1:67898-90026 GCA_033124195.1 Coracias cyanogaster | reverse complement strand
AAAGCTTGCCCTGCTTCAGCAGTCGCCGTGAAAAAGTTTTTCATGATCAAGTCACACATTTTCTTCTCCACAGGCCTTCTGACAACCTGCTGGGTGGCAGAACTGCTAATTCTCTGGAGGCCCAAGCAGGACGCGGGAGCGGTTGGCTGATGACGGCGGTTGAGCAGGCAAGAAAATGAAGACAAGTAAAACTGAACGTGAGGCATCTGGAAAATAGCCTGATTTAACCCCATTTTGACTGAAGCCAGACTCGGAGAGGCCCAATAAATACATGGCTTGTACGAACAGGACCATACGCACGGCTTTTAAATTACTAATAAAGCGGGAATAAATGGTATATGTGCCCAGAACTGTAAAGGAAGCCGGTGGTTTCTTTCAGAAGCGAAGGCTGGGAGCCGCGGGAGCCCTGGGCCGACGCCAGCGGTGCGCAAGGCATTTCTGCGCGGCGCTGGACTGAGCATTTTCTCTTTACCGCTTTCAATCTCGTGCATAATGGTGTTTCTCTCTTTGTAAAATGCTCAGCAAAGTCCTTAAGGCATCGAAAAGGGGGAACTGTAACAACAGAAAAAAAAATCAACCGCAAGTAACGTTTTTAAATAGTACAAGAAGTGAGTAACAAAGTGATAAGTTCATGTGCATTTTCGTGGTCTGTATTTGTGGGCTCATCCTCAAGCACAGTGCTACTTCCAAAAGGCATGTTTGATTTTAAGCGTTTTTTCAAATTTTCAGAAGGCGTGTAGATCATCTAGAGAAAGGCTATAGGTAAAGAGGCCAGCCAAATACCTTTTCTTTTCCAGATGTCATCAAAAGTGTTTATAGAGAAAGTAACTGTGCAATTATTTTTAAAACTTCTTTAGTTCTTTATTTTGCTTTTCAAATAAATGCCTCAGAAAATACTTGCAGGTAGTTCTGACTCAAATCAAAAGATGTTAGTTTTCCACTCTATTTTTTAACTGGGAAAAAAAACCTCTCTCATTGAACCATGTGAATTCATGAATGTAATCAGGAATGTGTGTATGGTCACTTAGTCCGTTTTTACCACTTACACTCACAACAAAAGAATTCAGCGTTATCAGAGTCTGTTTGAACTTTAAAGCAATAAACAAACAGGTGATTGTTTTCTCATGAGTAAAGGAAGGGAAGGTTTGGTTCAGGTAAACTCTTACCTATGTGAAAAGGAAGAACAGAGCAGAGAACAAAGTCTGCAGAAACCTTTTTTTTTTTTTTTTTTTTTTTGCCCTGGGGTCAATGTCTCCAGCATGACCTCATGTGCCACACAGCACAGCCCCATCCGGCTTCGAAGAGGCTGGCTAACAAATTATTCAGTAACAAGAGCAGCCATTTTCTGTTGGTGATTTCTGTTTCAGAGAAGCTGGTTGCTAGCTGCTCAGGTGTTGGGTTTTTTTTCCCAATACATTCAAAAGTCTATTTTTTTACTCAGCACTTAAAGCTCTCTTCTTAATTGACTGCAAATAACAAAACCACAAATGTCAAAAGCTACTAGAGCACAATATTGGTCTCTTAGCCAATATCTTCAGCTCTCTGAGCTGAAATAAGAGGAAAAACAGGTGTAAATCCAATTACCAGGGAACAATTACATTTACCTGAAGTACCACATTTCACTTAAAACCCCCAGCATTGTTCAATTTGAAACAATCATATAATTTCTGTGCAGGGTTACCTCCACACTCTGCCCACACCCAAGCTGTGTGTCAATTATTTTCTGTTTCCAAATGGCATTCTAGTTTTTTTAAAAAAGTGAAAACTAGGTTTGGAAAGATGGAGCATTTCATTTTGGAAGTAACCCAAAGCCTTCCTGCTTTGGGAAGCCGTTTCCAGCCCGGCAGGAAGAGCAGAGGTGCCCATGATGCAGGGAAGAGCGCACACAACCTGCTGTACTTTCCAGTCCCAGCACGCAAGGAACCTTCTATAAACTTTGGCAAAGCCGCCTCTTCATTGTTCTCTTTCAAACTACCCCTTAAAAGACTGATTGCTGGAGGCCTTAAAAAAAAAGAAAAAAAAGCAGCTGCGGTCCTGTTGCTCTGGCAGGCATTGGCTGCCTCTCGCCTGGTGTCCCGCTGGTCGCTGCACCCCTTGTTCCAGATGAAGAAGCTGCCGTTCTGTTCCGTGCAGCATTAGGTACAATGCTTCCTCACACGCAGTGGCACGTAGCCTAGGTGAGGTGTGAGGAACGGTGAGAGTTTCAGGTTCCTCTGGCAAGGTGACTATTACATAGGAGCTGTGCCACAGGCTGGGTTTCCCACTACCCCAGACAGTCTGCTGGCTGGATTCCTGCTGGGTTTGGGCCTCTTGCAAGGCCTCTTGTAAGAGGTGCCTAACAGGTTGGTTTGTGAACCAAGATGCTAGAGAATCATAAAATTGTTTAGGTTGAAAAAGACCTCTAAGATCATCAAGTCCAACCATTAACCCAGCGCTGCCAGGCCACTAGTAAACCGTGTCCATATTTAACTATGCCCTGACTGAGCACTGTCAGGAACAAATCATTTCACCTGGGACTTACTCTTTAGAAAACGTGCTGATCAGTCTTCCACAAAGTGCATTCACGCAGAGACATGCTACTCTGCTTGGGTTTGCTACGTGGGCACGTCCTCAGAGATCCAACAAGGCCGCTCACCTCTTTGACTTTGCTGTATAGGAAACAAAGCTCTGGGGTATCTTGTCCCTACAGAATATAGCTAAGGTCTTAATTTGTGACAATTTAATTTTTTCTCCTGTTTCCTACCTCACATTACTGAGCAGCAGAGCTGGGAGCACTGATCAAACCTCAGGGGATTTCAGTAGTCCTCAAAGTGTATTGGGAGAGCATAAAACCATCCTGCTGTATTAAAAACAAGCCCACTTTTTATCTTCCATTACGATTTCTGATTTATGGTTTCATACATTCTTAGGTGTCTATGCAGGAAATTAAATGCTGAGGTAGGTGTTAGCAGACATTCTTGAACATACCCAAGATGTGAAAAAAGTTCTTGTATCTGACCTCCAAGCTCGCTATAGAAGGAGAAGCCTAAAATGTACAGAGGCACAAGTTGCACAAGGCATCAGAAAACCAGACAGCTTTGTGGTTCCCGAGTGAGGAGTTCACAGTCCCATTGGTGGCTGGCTTTGATGGTTAAGGGTTAAGAAGCCCCCATCCCTCTGGATTTTTTTTCTGTTCTCACCCTTACTGACAGCTCTGGCCACTCGAGCACAGCTCTGTGGAGGAGATCTCACTGCTCCCCTAGACATATCACCCGGTCCCTGATCTTTCCTCCAGGAATTCACATCATCCTGGGTAGCAGCCTGTCCCACCAGACACCTGCACTTGTCCAGTGAAGCAGCCAACAAACTGACTTAAATCACACAGGCTCCTTCAAAGGGCTTGTGTCAAAGCAGGCAGATAGTGGAAGAGAAAGAGCAATCAACAGAGAAATTCTAAAAACGAAATAATATAGAAAGTAAGTGTGGGAAGGTATAAGACCTGCTCGTCATAAGCCAATCAAACTAAATAACAGTTTCTCACAAAGAGGAAAGTTTAATTCAGCTGTCTTCTATCAAAGCCTCAGGCAGCAGATTCTGGGTTTCTGATGTTAAATTTCAAGCTACCTTTGTTCACTGCTTATCATGAACAGCATTAGAAAACATAATGCAGTTCTTTATGCTACTCTAAGCATTGAAAAAATCGAGCAGTTTCCCCCACATTTGTTTATTATGTAGCAAACACACTATCTGCTTTTGTGAGTACATAGGATGAAATTGTCTATCTAAGAGAAAAGTCAAGAATATGTCACATGGCAGTTAAGACTGAAAAGTAAAGGCATGAGACCTAGGGGTGAGTCTGGAGGTTACAGCCTTAAGAAGCCTGAGCCTTGTGAAAATATAAGTGCATTTGGAGCACCAAGCTTGCAGGACTCTGTCCAAATTGAGTCGTCCCCGACCTTCAAGCCATGACTGCCTCACACAATGCAGGAGGACACAGAAGTTCTCAAGCTTGCCCTGACCAGATGCTCTTTGAGCTACAGCTGCATCACTGCACGCTTGAACAACAACCTGCCAGGTCTGGAATATTTTTTTTCCAATCCTTTGCTCTGGGTATTCTTTTTTTTGGTACTCTGTTTAGAGGTAGCTTGCCATGACCAGGAGCTGTGTGTGGCAGAGCTGTTACACAGGGCTGTTTATGAAAACAGTGCAAGATACTGCAGCCTGTAGGACAGTCCCCAGCTGCTGCTGAATCAGGGTTCTCCCAAGCCACGGGTCAATATTTACACCAGTGCAAACGTTCAGGCAGCCACAGGCAAGGCTGGATCTAACATGGCAGCATTGTTAGCCTCCAAAGGCAGGAAAACCCTCCATCAGCTAAGCTCTGCCTCAGAGCAATGGGACATACCTCAGGACACACATGACAGGAATGACAGGACACATGATTTCTGGGGCTGTCAGGGCTGCCACGAGTGCCTCACTCAGCCATGGGTTTACTCTGTGTCACCTTCACCATCCTTGGCACTTTGTACACCTGCACCAAAGATCTTTATCTTTCAGCAAACAAGCCCGCAGCAAGGGAATAAATTCCTAACTATGACCTTTGGGTGCTTCGAGATTTTCTTCACCTACAAACAAAACAGGATTTTTTTTTTTTTCCCGAACAACCCTTATCTCTGTTGTTATATTAGACCCTCGTGTGCCCACTGGAAGCACTGCACTGCGATCTTCCCTTGACATTGCTGGGAAGATTGGACCTCTGTCTTCCCCAAGTGTGTGGACATCCCTTGCAATGTACAGTAGGAGCCAAATATGTGGTTTTTTACCTTACAGTAATTGCTTAACCTAAATGGGAGAGCACCCCAGCAAAGCTGGAGCTGCGCTTACAGTGGTGCGAGTCTGCAATCCCAGTGTGAGCCCCTTGGCTGTCCCTCATGGGTTAGCAGCTCTTGGCAGCTGCCACCCCGCTGCCCACCCAGCTGCTTGGCATGGGGCTCTGCCAAGCTCGGCGGGAGCTGAGGACACAGCACCAGCGCTGAGCTCCTCAGCGAAGGCAGAGGCAGGTCCATCCTTGGCAGCCAGCCCTGGAGCTGCGGGTGGCAGTCAGGAATGGGGCCAAGCGCTCAGTTGCTCTCAGTTATAAAACCCAAAAGTTTAACAATTTCTATCAACCTGTCATGGAGAACACGTATGATTGAAAAATCAACTGGTTTGGTATCAGTTGCTATTTTTACTGGCCTGTTATTTGTTCAGAAGTTAGTGAGACCTCCTCTCATAAGCAGGTTTCTCTTGGTCATTTGTCAGCTCACCAGCCACAGTCCCACAGGACTCCACCTTTCTGGCCTGAAAAGGTGAATTTTCACGTTACTGCCAACGTGGTTTGTGAGTCCCAAACCCAGAGCCGCCTACAAACCCGTGCAGGTGCCCCGTGGCACTGGAGTGGGGCGGTGGGATGTGAGCAGTGGACAGCACTGCTGGAGCTCGTCCTTATCAAGTGTGACACGTGCCTTTGGCCACGCACGAGGAGGGGACAGCCCGCACGCGTGCAGGCTTCTGAAGGGAGATGCGTCCCTGTGCACTGATGCTGGTAATTGGTCTCAGGCTGTAAAAACACCACATCGCCATTGCTGTGGGACATCAAAAGGAGCCGGCCAAGCACCACCACGGACCAGAGCTGCACGGGCACCACTGGGATGGCAACATGTGCCTATCCCAGGGCCAGGGGAGCAAAATCCATTTAGTTTTGCCAACCTGCTGTATGTTTCTAACTTGGAGGATATGGTTTTTCTGTTGAGGCTCATTTTACACTACAGTAATGGCAATGGGGCACTGCAGGCGGGATTTCTGTTGTCTATCAGGAGGCACTGGGAAACCTCTGCCTCCCATTAATGCTAAAGAGCAGTTTCAGAGGTCAAGTTGGGGGCAGCAGCTGATAGCAATGAATGGTGAAGGGACAGGTGCCATTGTGTCTCCAAGTGGGAAGAGGCTGGGCAAGGGATGCCAAGGCTGCTCTCGTGAGCCAGCTACTGCCCAGCAAGGCGGCAGTGGGATGAGAGCCAGATGCCTTGCCAGTCTGTCCAGGAGCAGCTCTGCGGCTGCCAAGTGCAGGAGCAGCGCAGGGATGTGCCCACCACAGCGTGCCATTGCTGTCCGTAGCACAGCAGGTCCCAAAGGGGGCAAGACCACTTGTACCAGTGAAGGGCAAAGTACCACAAAGGCAGAAACAAGTTCTCCAAAGCTTTCCCTTCCCACCACACACATCTCACAGCTCAGCAGCACACAGTTTCCATCAGACAGGAACTTGAATTTGACAACCAGAGGCTGATGAGGTGGTGCTGATACCAGCAGCGCGGCAGGGACTTATCCCCTGTGCTACACGGGGCAGGGGGTGAGAAGCTGAAGGGCTGTGTGGCAGCGCAGCAGTGATGGTGTTGCTGCATCAACAACAGCCCTGCAGAGTCAGAGCACCGCTCCTGTCCAGCACACAGCAGCCTCACAGCAAAGAAAGAAAGAAAACCTAACCCAGCAAACCCCACCTAGTTACTTTACTAAATAAATCAGAGACACTGACAGACACAGCAACAACCGTCCACTTAAAGCAGCCTTATTTCACTTAGAACATACTTACAAGCAGCTAGGACTCTAAGGACCACTTATTCCACACTTTAGTAATCCACTGCTGCTTTATAGCCCCTGCTCACCCCCATCCGACCAGTCACGCAGTGCCGAGCTTTACCAGCAGCATGGCTGTCCCTCTGCCATTCCTCTCAGGGCCCCATAGCACTGAGCAGGAGGCTCCTTGTGAAGCTGGACACACTTCCCCAGGAAAACGGGCACAAATTGTAAATCACAGCAAGTTTTGCATTTCCTGATGTCAAATGTGACCAAGAAAAATATTTTTCCTTTGCCTGTGTGAAACCTGACCTACCTGAGCCTAATGAGGCTGAGGAAGGCAGGGCAGCGCAGCATCCCAGTGTCCTGCTGACCGGGCAGTGCTCGCCATGCCGGCGCAGGTGAGAGCAGCCATGCTGCCCGGTGGTGACCAGGGCCTCTGGTCTGCCCAGCCAGGACCATCAAAGACCAGCACAGCTGCAGCTGGGCTGAGCACACAGGTGCTCGTCTGGGGCTCCTGACCACCCCCACGCCAGCTGAAGCTGCTTTTTGTGATTAGTTGTGAGGCTCAGCACAGGGCAACACAATGCAGATTCTTTGTGTTTCTGTAGAGATCAGCTCAGCAGCAGAAGCTCTCTGCCCAACTGCAGTGGGGACATGGTGACACAGAAAAGGCTGAGATACTCAATGCTTTCATGGCCTCTGGTCTTTCCTGGTATGATCTGCCTTCAGCTTGCCTGAGGAGAAAGTCTGGAGCAAGGACGACTTACCCTCGGTGGAGCAGGATCAGGTAAGGGACCAAAAAATGGGACATGGACAAGTCCCGGGGACTTGCTGCAATGTGCCCAGGATTGCTGAGGAAGCTAGCCGACAGCACTGCCATTCCCTGCTATCTTTGAAGGGTCATGGTAATGGAGGGAGGTTCCTAACTGATGGAGATATCTTTAAAAAGATCACTAGAGGCCACAGAGGCAAATGGGAATCTGGTTGTTACCTCTAGGAAGAACTTCTGCCAGATGGAAAGGTCTTGAGTTATCAAGAAGAGCCCATTGAGTCATTGGCTGTTGCTGACCACTAGAAGTGAATTTTGGATTACTAATTTACAGCACTAAGTAATGTTTCTTAATATTTTACTTTCACTTACATGATTGCTGCAGTTAATGAAGTTTGGGGAGGGAGAGGTATTTGAAACAGTCACAAGGTCTGGGCTTAAGCAGAACAGGCAGTAGTACAGCCAATGATTCTGCTGGCAGATTTTCTTTTTGTGTGCAACGACGAAATTAGACTAAAGCCTGCCAGAAGCTGTCATCTAAAGATGTAAAACTTCTGTAAATACAATTTCTCCAATCGCAATGCTGTTGAGCTGCTGTAACACAGCACAGACAGCATTTCAGTGTACTGTCTACCACCTTCTGTACTCGTGAAGGCTTTTAACTGCCGCTTCCATTGTAAATCCTATTTGTTAAGGATTTATAAATTGGCTGCATTCACTTGCTTCTCTCTGAGGGCTGGCACCAAGCTCTCTCCCATGGTGTTTTTACATTTTATTTTATTACTTGGTGGTTTTTTTTTTTTCCTTGGCACAAAAGCACCACAGAAGTAGCCTGACTCTAACCCCAGAACCATTAAATCCTTGGTAGAGGCTGAGACACTACACAGATATTTTAATGAACAAGAAAATAACAGAAAGCCTAACCGATTACTTACCTAACCTATTACATTAGATACGTACTTTGAAGAGCTACTGCAGAACTTCTGGAAAAAGGAACACCCCACTGCTCTTGCAGGAGCTGTGGGGAAGTCTGGGCAGGGCTGGTGGAACCTGCTGAGCTCAAACCTCACGTGCCCCAGGTTAAGAAGTGGCTCTTGGGGCTGTTGGTTGCAGAGGCTGACCAGCCTGCAACATGCAGGGGCTTGCAGGCTGCCATCCAAACTACGTGTGGGAGAGGCTGGCAGGGTCCAGTCCCTGCCTCCTCTGCCAAGCAGATTCCTTGCCTGGGTCATCTAGCTGAACACCTGACTTGGGTGCCTGAGCACACCACTACCATGCTTCCACCTCTTGGTTTTTACTTGGGTGTGGAGAGGGAGGCTGATTTGATATAGTGAGCTCCTGGTCAGCTAAGATTAAAATTACCAACCTAGCCCATTAGGGAGGTGGGTCCAGCTGTGAGGGTGCTGCAAAGCAGTTACGAGGACTTGCATAACCCAGTCTCAGCTGCTTGTTAAATCCCACTTGCTCTTCCTAGCAGCTCAGGTAATCGCCTGTCGGGTGTTGCTGTTGTACATATACACAGTTTGTGACCATGCTCTAGGCCTACCCAGCACCGCTGTGTTGGGTTAGGAAGAAGCAGAAAAGGCTTTATCAATAAAGGGACTTCGTGCTTTCACGCTGGCAATAGTATTTGCCTTTCTAGAGCTCTTGGTCATGGTAGAGCTTTGTGTAAAACCATATTTGTCAGGGAGATGACAGACATATGTGGCAAGAGAGAGAGAATTTTTTAGATATTATAGACCTAAACAAGCTGTGACATCACATAAAGTATGTATATTGGTACCTACCAACACCGGGAACCTCCTGTGACAGCTTCTGTCCAGTGGAGCCACCTGCTAAAGCTGCCACTACTTCCCTAGTTTCCATGGGCTGAAAGTGACTGTAAGGCTGTAAGTTCTCTCTGCTACTTGAGAGATCTGGCGAGTAAAATGCCTTCTGCAGCTGCCCCAGCAGCTGTGCTGTGGCAGAGGATGTCTTAAACTCTTCTGTGAGCGTGCAGCCCTTGGTGGTGGTGAAGTGAGTTTGATTGCAGAGGAGTGGCAGATTTCAAATGCAATGAGTAAGGTTTAAACGAAGTAATCCTTGTAAATATGAAATCTTTATGCTGTAGGCTGTACCTGAAGAGGTTGGGAAGGAACATTCCTTGTTGGTGGCACAGGTCAGAGGCAGAAGGGTTCTGGTACCTCTTCATTACCTGCTAAAGCCAGGGAGTCTGTTACACGCTACAGCTGGCTAGTGAAGTCCCATTCCCACATTCAAAACTGCCCAGTGACATTTACTCCTAGCTCCTCTTTGGATAAAAAATCTCATCTATAGAAGGTCCACCGGGTAAAAATCTGTATTTCCTGACATTGAGGGCCTTCTACTTAACATTTGTATGGTGAAGGACTTGTAAGGCCATCCTGCCTTAGTTCTTACCTATGAACAGACACACAGTTAAAAAAAATGCCACCTGAGTATATGCCTGACCTTAACATGTAGTTCTTATGCAGGATCACCAGATGAACACAGGACAGTATGATAAGGTCACAGAAACTTTACCTTTTGAGTTTCCTGGGCCTGTAGCCTCGAAGTTGAACATCAAACATATTCCCATGTTTGATCATCACTGACAGCTTTAGAAGTGTTTGCAAGACTGTCAACAAAAGGTTCAACCTGACACAAATTACAGCACAAAGCAGTTAATGGAAATTCTTCAATGACACCCAGCTCTGATGTGCTTTTCTTGGATTCCCAGGGAAGGCTGATGGTTGTTTGCACAGGAAACTCTTGACCAACAAACAGGAGAGAGCCTTGGGAGGAGGTGCTACAGTCATATCCTGGGCAGATGAGGGATATCATAGAATCATAGAATTGTTATGGTTGGAAAGGACCACCAGGATCATCAAGTCCAACCTTCATCTGAACATCTCCCTAACCACTAGACCATAGGCTCAAGTGCTACATCCACTCGTTTTTTAAACATCTCCAGGGATGGTGACTCCACCACCTCCCTGGGCAGCCTGTTCCAGTGCCCAACTGCTCTCCCAGTAAAGAATTTCTTCCTGAATACCATGAGGGTAACTGGTCTGACTATTAAAGACTGAGGCAAAGAAGGCATTAAGTCCCTCAGCCTTTTCCTCATCCTTGGTAACAATGTTCCCCCTTGCATCCAATAAGGGGTGGAGATTCTCCCTGGTTCTTTTTTTGTTGTTAATATATTTGTAAAACCACTTTTTATTATCTCTTGCAGCAGTGGCCGGGCTGAGTTCTAGCTGAGCTTTTGCCCCTCTAATGGTCTTTCTACACGACCTAACTAAATACCTGTACTCTTCTTGAGTAGCCTGTCCCTTCTTCCAAAGGTGGTAGACTCTCCTCTTTCTCCTCTTTCTAGCTCTTCTGCTTTTACAGCAATGATAAGCCTGGGCTACAGGAAGATCAGAGGCTTGCAGGATAGTATTACAAACGCAGACTGCTGTTGGCATATTCATTTCTGGCAGGAAACTTCTGAGAGGCTACCTTATATTAGAGGGATGGGAGGTGAAAACTAACAATACCAGAGCTGGGCTCTCATGCGGGTTTCAGCCTGGGTCTGTGCATTCTCAGAGCCCAGTGTGTATACACGTATCAGCCCTTGCACTCCAAGTGGCAAAGAGAAAATAACAGGGTCTAAATGCTTCCTCCTCCACATTTGTTCCCATGAGAGTATTGTTGATCCACTGGTATGGCCCAGCTTTAGGAGAGCTTCCATTGGTGCCTTTATCTGGGACACATAGAGGCCACTAAGGAAGGCTACCACAGCAGTGCTGGGGACTGGTGTGGGCAAAGGCTGGTACCTCTGAGCATCTCATGGGCACAACTGTCATCATGTGGCCAAAATGCCATGGAGAGCAACCTTGAGAGGCAAAAGAGCAGTGCTGGTCAGGAGCAGGGTGTGCTGAGACACACTTCTGTACTGACAGCCAAGTCCCAGGCTTCAGGCTAAGTTGGGAAGCAAACCAGGTTTTTTCAAGCTTAAATGCAACGTTATAAATACCAAATGGCTTCTGTTACCACAATCCAGTAAGACAAAAGGAAACGGACTCTAATGCTGATTCTCCATCTGGTTTTAGCTCCAAACAGAAGCCTGCTCTGCGACTTGTGTTTGCTCTGCAGACACCTCGGCGTACACCCCGGCTGGAAGGGCAAACCTAGGCTTGTAGCTCTTGGGCCGGCCTGGGCTCACACGCTGCACCTCCCCACAGCAAGAAGCGCTTCTTCCATGGCTGCCCTCAGCCTGTCCTGGTTGCAGCACCTTTGGGGACCCAGCTGCAATGTCACTGTTAAAGCCCCCACAACTCCTCTCCCATAAGAAGGATCCTAGTTCAGGTCACCAATATGGAAAAGTCTAATAAGGAGGAGAGAGGAAAAGCAAGAGCTTTGAGAGGAAGAGAAGACAGCAAATTGAGGGGAGTGAGGAAAGGGAGGGTTGTAGCAAGGAAAAGGGAAAACCAGATAACTTCAAGAAACAGCGGAAACTGAAGACAGGACCACAGGAGAGGAGGCAGTAAGTTGCTGGCCACATCCACATTAGTCCCATTACCTTCCCCATTTGTTAAGTGAAAAGCCCTTGAGCATGGCCTCGAACAGCTGTTTTTTTTCCAGACATGAGAGCATCTAGCTCCGTCTCATAATTACAGAACACAGCAAGTCTTCCAATGTATGTGCTGCGCCACACAAGGGTTTTTTAAGTACCTGGGCACACGACGGTTTACATGCCAAAAGGACAGGCCGCAGGGTTTGCCCAGGCAGTTAAATGTGGCAGGGAGTCTGCACAGAAACACAAAGGACGTGGCACAGCAGAGCTGAGAGGTAAGGTTGGGAGGGACCTTGATCCGGTCCAGCACAATAGTTAGTTGGGTCTAAGAGCTCAAGTGTATTGCTGGGGCTCTCCACGGGACCTGTGCTAGGTTTCGCACACCAGCTTCGGAAACCACAGCTAGCCTGGATAAATGGTCTCTGGTGAGCAGGCGGCACGACTGGACCACTTTCAAAAGGTGCATTTAAGAACATGCTCATGATGTATTTGCAGAGAATCTGGGTAGGGAGTGCATCCCCTGCAAATCTGTTACATCTCCTCCCATAGTAATTAATATTAAAAAGGGAACTTCCCTTTTAGTTTAACTACATTTTCTTTTGAAGTAGCAGAACCTCTAATTCTGAAGAGTTTCAGCTTTAGCAGAATGGCAAGAGAATGAAGGACATCAGGGACTGTGTAACAGGTTCTCATTTCAACCCTCAGCTGCAAGAAAAATCCCATTCCAAAAAATGACCCAAGAAGCTTACCAGTGTACCACAGGGCAAGGGTAATCCAGAAAAATGGTGGTAATGAAAAGTACCTCTGTCTTGTGATTTCATCTTTTATGCTTCCGTTTAAAAAAAAAAAAAATACTGTAAGAGGTATCACTTGTAAAGAACAGGTTGATAATGCAACAGCACTTCAAGTCCACCAGCACAACCAACCACCTGCGGTGACGGACACACAGAAGTTCAGAGGATGGGGGTTCCAGTGCGCAGGGCAAACACAGAGGTGTAACGCTCTGGTCAGAAGGGGACAGCTCTTGTTTGCACAGCAAAAATGAGATGCGCTTGGAGTGCTATGGGTGTTACAGAACACAGCCACTGAACTGCGCTGCTTTAGAAATGCCCCGGAGTGAATTAATGCCCATAATCAACTTGAGCATCTCTGTCGGTATCATGAATCATTAAAAACCTCACTTGCAACCCCAAAAGCAAAACTGTTCTCAAAATTAAGTAGAGCTCCCTTGCTACACACTTAAATGAAATAAAAGCAGCAGGGCTCTGGTTGATGGATGGTTTCCTTTTAACATTGTCAGGAGCAACTGTTTGCTTAGAAGAGGGGCTTTGATGTTACCTCAAATTTCTAAAAGTGGCAGAAATAAGCTACCTCCCAAGGAAGACAGATCTCATGGAGACCTCCTGGCTCTCAGCCCAGCCTTCCACATTCCACACAATATTATGTTACTGCATTTTCCAACTGCTTGGATGTTCCTTTAGTGCAACTAAACTAATTCCAGGATTGAAAGATGGCAATTTGAGGGTTGCTAGTCGTGAGGTGGACAGAGGGAATTTCTAAAGCATTTACCAATTTTCTGCTGTGCCCTAAACAGTTTTAGGTGATGTATACATAGGACTTTGCTTACCCAGAGATCAAAGGGGACCAGCCCTCGGTAGAATCCATGGTACAACAAGAGCAAGTCATTTTGACATGTAAGATGCTGTGTACGTTTGGTGACAGTGAGACACTAATATTTTTCACTTTTTTCATTTTTAAATGATTTCACAATGGAAGACAAGTAATTCACAGGAGTTTTAGAGACTTTATTTATGTATAAACAATTTAAACACTTTGCCATAAATTATCTTTGCCTGTCTCTAGTCTTTGCTTAGCAGCAAATTAAAATTAATATAAAAACTCAATGAACAATTCATACATGTATATTACAAAAAAGTTCTTGTACCAAAGTTCTTATTAGACTTTTTTTTTTTTTTCTTTTTTTTTTGTGGTGACCGTAATGTGATTGTCTCAGTTTCTCGACCAAACAAACACACTAATAATTTTAAAATCTGAAACAGTGATTGTGCCTTCTGGCTGATGTATGTACAGGGTGATCTGACGTGGTGCCCATTTGCAATAGTGTAACACAATGCCCACAGCTCTACTGGAACTGATACCAACAAACTACTGAATCTAAACAGACTACACCCTGTAACTGTGTTATACTGTCCACAATGGAAATCTTCAAAGACAAACAGAGTATGAAATTTATTTGTAGTGATTTATAGCCACCATTTTGAATGTAACTTTACACTCTGCCCTCTTTGAATAAGTTAAACTTCAGGCCAGACAAGTGGAGGGTCAGAGTGCAAGTGTGGTTTTGTTACTTTTAAATATAATCCTCTTTACTCTTTCCAGTGCGCTCTCACTTGCATTCTCATTGTCCTCCAGTTGCTACACACAAATCACCCCAAAGTCATGTTTTAAATGCACCTGTATTTTGCTTTAAATGAAAACCTCTTGGATATTTATCAAACAAGCAGTCTGAATCATCTGTGTTTCATCAGCTGGTTAGTGAAAGTGGCCCACTTGGATTTCTTAGTTTGCTCACGTGTGAATGGAGTGAGGTAATACAATACGAGGCCTTCTTTTTGTTTTTCTTTAGACCCAGAACAAGTGGGTAATATTTCAGGGGTACTTTCTAATTTGTATGGTTAGAGTTTTCAGTCTGGCTTTAGTCCACTTTAGGATGTGGTTTTTAATCACTTGAACAGTAGCATTTAACTCAAAAAATATGAGCTTTTTTGCCACTTACTATCCCAGAGTAGCTCAGCCTAGTGCCCCCATTTAGGTCTTCATCTCCTTAGGAGAGGAGATAACAGTTACGACTACTGATTCATCCAGCAAAGGATGACAGCAGGTTAATTTGTTACCTCTTTCCCATTTCATTCTGTCTTAAAAACTGGATGTTGCTGCTACTGTCTGCTAGCTCTGGGTACTGCTCCACGGGCAGGACATAATATCCCTCGTAACCTTGGACCCTTCCCGTGTTCAGAAGCTGCTGCTTCTCTCCGTCTGTCCATAGGCGGCTGCCCTCTCGGCCATCCCGTGCCTTCTGCTGCTCTTTGGCCCAGGCTGATCCCAGAGCTCGCTGCCGAGCCTGGTCTAGCACTCTTGCCTTTTCCTCGTCCAGCGTGTCGGGGGTCAGTCCGTAGCGGATGTTGATCAGCAGGGTGGAATACTGGAACTCAATATTCGTAAACCTTCGAGTCCTCCCATTGACGAGGAGAGTGGGCTGGGAGACGGTGACATTGACGCCGCTGTCCAGGACCTTCCGCCCGCTGGTCATTGCCAGGGTGACAAGGTCGCTGTCAGCAGAGCCTATCTTGACAAAGTAGTGGGTATCCATCCCTTCGATGCTGTAGTGCATTTTTTCCAGGTAGTAAGCACTGTTAAGGACAGAGGCAATCTTTCTGCTATCGTCTGTGGCTATGCTGGAAACGCCAGTGGTTACACGGCCTTCCTTCACAGCAAACATGATTCCTTTCCCAATGATAGGAGTGGTTGTCGCAAACCAGTGACCTGCTTTTTCTCTAACAGTGGCATGTAATCTTTTAGATATGACTTGTCCCTCCAGAGCCATGAAAGCTTGGTTGTGTCTTTCTGTTGTCTGCTGGACTCCTGTAATTAGCTGGGGAAAGGAAAACAAAACAGGAAAACACCAAAAAGATATAGATCTGAAAATACTCATTTCAGAGACCAATAGTAATCTTTACATTGTTTTTTTAGAGGAAAGCCATGCAGTGAAAAATTCTGCGTTATGGTAAGACCACCCTCAGTTACCATACACATATCTCATTCAGAATCAGGTAAATACTCATTTGCCAAACTGTTTTGCTGTTGGTAATACCAAGTAAAATATTTCTCATTAATCACCCTTTATAGCATAAATGTTCCACATATATAAATTTTGGCAAATTATATAACGTGCCTTACAAGAATAAGTAAGACCCAAGCCTAGCACAGTTTTAATCAGAAATTGAAAAAAGAATCAATCTAGAATAAATCTACCGAAACAACCAGAATCAATCTATTAAAAGATGGCACTTAACTTCCGGACGCCTTTGCCCAGAGATTTCAACCAGTATATAGGACTAAAACAAAAGCCTTTTCGAACACAGATGAGATTTGGGCTTCAAAATACCAAAGCAATTCCTGAAGAGGGGATTTAGACTCTCAATGACTTAGAAGTCTGTGAAAGCGGTATGTTTAGGCTTATATGATCATTTCTGTTGTATCACCCCTAATATGAAGTAAGCCTAGCAAAGACTAAGTTTGGAATTGGCCTAGTACTCTTTTAAAGTTTATTAAATGGGCTGGAATTTATTTTAAAGGTTGAAAGCATATACTGTTTTCCGCCCTTAACCTGACAAGTCATTATGAATGCTCTAACTGAAGTTAACTGTAGTAACTGCAATAGCAAACCAAAGCCTCTGTGAAAAGCATCGGACAAAAATGATGAGAAAACCTATTACAGGTTGAGAAGGGGAACTATTTCTTAGCAGCACAGCAAGTACCAACCTAAGTTTATTGCAGCGCATATGTTATTAGGATGGTTTTACCAAAGATACAACAGATGATAAATTACTCTGACAAAGTCTCCCTCTGTCATTGCTAATCAAGTTAATCGAGTTACAACTTGTTAATCAAGGAAGAACTCAATAAAAGACAAACTAATGGCACTATAATTATGATAACAACGAAGGCTGGCAAGAAAGACATATGTTCATTAGTATAAAATCTAGCTATACTCACTTCATCTTACACTGAAATAAATAGTTGGCCTTATGCTGTATCTACAGAAGAGCCAGCAGTTCTATTCATAGAATGGAGCAAATTTATCAGGAATAATAACTTTGTATTTCTGCCTACCTGTCCATTTTCACATGCTTGACTTTCAGACAACTCGTATGGTGGTGACACAAAATACATTTTTGCTCTAGGGAAACCAGGAATAATGTTGCTAAGCTGAAATCCAAACATCACCAACCAGCTTTTGACATCTAAAAATCAAAAAGAAGCAGGCAAGTGAGAAATATATGTGTGCAATAAATACAAGAAATAAAAAATAATTAGGAAATCCATCCTTGACCTTAATGTCAAGTAGCAGTGGAACTCATCATTTATATTACATTGTGGCACTTTACAGAATGGTAGTAATCCACCATGAACAAGCACAGGAAATATTGCTTTAAATTTGCCCTAAATACTCCATCACAGACCGACCACCTCTTTCATTCTTCTTCCATTACAGCACATGGATTATGCAAACATTTTACTGTATAAAATACTTGTTCCATCTCTGACACCTTTGGATGTGGCTATTGTAACCTATAAATTGTATTGTAAAATGTTTTATTAGGTTAGTACTGCTAAAAATCATCTGCAAAGTCCTTTGGGAAAACACATGGCATCTCTTCTATGTCCTACTTCTATTAGCTGTCATCAGGTCTCGGGAGGCTCCATTAAATGCAGCGAGAAGCAAGACTTATAATTCAGATGTCTAAATTTAGGCACCAAGAACATCCTCCTCATCCCTCCAGGCCCAGTACAAAAAAAGTAGGAGCTGCATGGATGGTTTACAGCTCGGCTCCGGGGTGAGCTTCGGGAAGTTCCAGCTCTGGGCTCGACCAGTAAAAAAACTCCAGCTGAAAAGGCTAAGTAACTAAATTAGTAGCAGTAATTATCACTTGGCAGGTATTAAGAACAAGTGATCAAAACGATGTTTTTCATGAAATTTTAAAAAGGCCATGATCCCATTTTATATTTGCATTTCTTGCTTCTCCTTTCTGGCTGTCACGGAGGCAAGAAGCAGTATGGAAGCATGGACGCTTCTCATTTGACTTAGACCTATGTTCATGGCCATTTTTGTTTAAAAAAATCTCTCCTGTTTTTGCAGTGGCCTTCTCCTCGCTGGCCTGCAATGGCTCCTGATGCTGCTGTTGCCGCTTCTTCATGGGAGCCCAACTCCACGCTTGGAAGGAGCGGTGCCTGGGACAAGGCGCTCTCAAGGGAAGGCCTGCTGGCTGAGCACGGCCCGTTCCACACGGGGAGTCTGCCGCAGGTGGGTGCCCAGCGGGCTCTGCTCGCTGCCCACCCGCACGCAGACCCCGGGACACGCTCAGCCACTGCTCAGCGCCTACCTGCTGCTGCAAAGCCCTTTCCCCGCAAGTTTTAGCGGAGGTAATGTTATAGCATAAAAAGCGTAATACTTCTTGCTTGGAGATATTTGACAGGGAAAGCTTCTTAGCCCTTCTGACACTAAAATAAGTAGCAAAATACTTTGCTTTTATGAATATATTTGTACGTATCTCCCACCACACAGCGCCTACTGTGTTCTTCCTCTAGCTTTGGACAGCACAGGGTTACTGCTCCTTTTTAAAGCTTCAATTTATTTTATGGTACAATAGTACGTCCTGAACAATTCGCTTCAGATGCCCTAATTCCACCAAAAAAAGGAGGACCTATATAGAAAGTAGTTACTATTTTGCTTAGCTAAGGTGCTTTGCAGCATCGCACTTGCTACGGGAATTCCTTTTCAGCAAAACCTGTGAATAAAGCAGTGTCAGGGGTTAGCAGTAAGAATGGATTGGGGTAGAGAATGTTTTTTTTCTATTTGTTTTCTGCCTTTTTTTTTTAAACTATGACAACCAAGGTGCCACTATAATCCCTTCTTGTGCAAGATAATCTGTTTAGTCCATACAGCAACAAATATTTTCATCACCAATGAAGTATTTTTACAGACTACAAGGTGTGTGCTATACCAAAATGCAATATATCTTCTTCAATTTCATTCAGTGGATGAATGAATTTCAGAATGAATTTCATTAAATGAATGCAATTTCAGAATGTAGGAAAATATCGTAAGATGACACTGGAAATCTAAATCAAACAGTGGTGGATGGAAGTAGGAATTGTGCTGAATTTAGGACAGCAGAATTTGATCCCAAGATAATTTCAGTCATCAATATTTTCACACTATCATGTACAAATCACACTATCTTCAAGTTGCAAAGTAGCTACAGTAGAACCTATGGTTTGTTACACATACCATTAGGTCCCGACGTACTGATGAAACTTGCTATGATTTTCTTTGAAGGAAATGCACACTTTTCTTGAAATTGAAATTACTGTTAAAATTCAGAGAACTCCTTTTAAAATATATAGCACTGCTCTAAGTATTGTATACTGCACATTCAATTCTGAAAAAAAGCTTTTCCTGAAGACGTATTAATTACCTTTCTTTTTAGAAATTGCCAGCAGCTAGTTCAAGTACTGTGTGATATTACTAAGTGAAAAACTATTACTAATTAAGAAAAGGTTACAAGTTTTACCCAGTGGTAACAGAGTTGATCAAAACTACTTCATTGTTTTTCTTTCTTAGCTCTACACCTTCCATAGTCTTTCAGGAGGAAATGTGTTTTTTTAAAAAAATAATGATTTTTGTTTTAAAGACTAAAGACTGTTTGCGTATTAAAAGTTAAATGGGAAAAAGACATTTAATTAAATCCATTCTTGGTGCTAATTCATAATGTGCCCACGGGCTCATTCAGCAGTTAATTTTGAATGTAGCCCTAAAGGGAAGAGATGCTGAGCAATTCTGTTCCTGATTTTGCAACCACCCTGCCAGTGATTCTTGTAGGTGACTTAGCTTTTTTTTTAAATAAAATTAGAGTGAACACATCTTCATACAGTACTAGTTCAATAGGAACTAGCACTATGGCTATGCTGAAATTGAATATTTAGGCAATTTTTTTTTTTTTCCCTCTCTGCTTAATTCATTGTGGTTCTCTGCCATGGCAAGGGGGTTGGAACTAGATGAACTCTGAGGTCCCTTCCAACCTGAACCATTCTGACTTAGTGCCCTTTATTCAGTGAGGAGCAGTATCAGAGAATCAAGATTAGCCTGCCCTTTTCATAGTACAGAAAGGAAAATGGCCCAAACCTGATGGGAGGATTCAGCGAATGGCTAGTAAGGAGAAATCAACTTCTAAACTGTAGTGCTATTTTTAAGAAATATAATGAAGTCTCACCTGTTACATAATTCTTCAGATCCAGTTCATTGCTGAGAGGGTTGTTACTCTTGAACATGTACAGATTGAAAGGAGCGGGTTCTTTACCAATGTTTTTCCACATGGTGTAATCAGGAGACGTCCAGCGTCCAGCCAGGACATCATAGTCCCTTTGGGTAAAATGGACGAGTTTGGTTAAAGGATCATACAGCCCTCCGTGGAACCCAATAACCAGCTGGAAATCAGGGTTAGAGTCGTAATAAATCTCCCCGTATGCTGTGTACTGAAGCTGTTTGATCATGAGGCCATTGATGCTGAACACAGCTAGCGGAGTGCCTGTGTTATCAGAGGCAACGTAATATTCTTCCCCGCTGCTACTCTCCATGGCAAAGAGGTGGCCTTGCAGATCGTAGTACAAAGAGGTAATTTCTGAATTGGAATGATTGTAGACGTGAGTTACCCTTGTTGGATTGTGAAGATCAGCATAAAAATACTGCAGGTGATGCCCCAGGTTAGTCTTACAGGAAGCCCTTCGGCCAAGTCCATCATAACGGTACTGAACACTCCACCCGTTTGCTTTGTTGTAAGCTCTTGTTAAGAGTCCTTTGGAGTTGTACTCAAACACATCTGAGCCTCGCTGACACAGGAATCCATCATCATCAATTTTGTACGGTATGTCACCTAAGCGCGTAATCCTGTCTCTTAGGTCATAGCGCAGAGGCATCAATCGGACGCTGTTTCCAGGATTCAAGAGATGTAGGTTTCCATTCAGATCGTAACTGTAACGCCAGGTTGGCCTATCATTGACTGCTACGCTTTGCAGTTGCCCATCTCCATCGTAGTCATAGGTATACTTGGTTGTGTTAGCGTATGGACCAAGTTTCAGTTCTCTTTTAGTTACCCTTCCCATGCTGTCATATTGTACGGTCATCCAGTACATCAGGGATCTGAACATTTCATACTGAACTTCTTTAATGCGTCCATGGGTATCAAAGTGCTTGCTCAGTGTCATAACTGCTGTAGTAATTATTTGATTTATATCGTAATAAATAACTCCAAATTTGCCAAAATGTTCTACTTTGCCAGAAATCTCATCATAACGGTAAAGATCAACTGGAAGAGGTGTCTCACTTATTATGGGTTTGATGCTTGCGATTCGAAAGCTATTATCATGATATGTGTAATCAAACCTTGCATTGACCATACCTTCTTCAGAGAATCTGTAGATTTGTTTGTCTATGAGAGGACCAATTTTACGATAGCGGATCGTACAAGAAAATCCTCCGCTTTGCAAATTCACCATTTTCAGGACACCTGTAGTTTCATCATATCCAAAAGTAACTGCAGTGCTGTCATAAACAATTTCAGATAATTTGGATAGCTTTCCATACTTGTAGAAGACTTGTCGGCCAGTACCTAAAAATGATGTTTTCAAAATCCTCCCATCATCGCTGTAATCAAAGATCACGGAGGCATTGCTTTCGGGAGGATTATAGATGTTTCTGATGTAGCCAATAGAGGTGTGAGTGGACATGCTGTGCCGAGCAACGCTAGGCATGGTAACAGCGTGAAGCCGGTCTGAAGAATCGTACTCGAAGATGTACTGTCGTTGACTCTGAAGCAGCAGTACCATAGACTGCGGGGAAAAAAATTAATGCACAGTTACTAGCTTTTGGTATGTGACCTCTAAGAAGGCATTAAAGAAAAGTTGACTGAAGAGGTACTAATGTTAAATGAATAAAAAAAATAATTAGATGCATTAGTTAGGGGCACAAAGCTGCTCAGGTGTATTGTCAAGATTGCCAAATGAGCGGATCTGCTACTTGGAAGTCAGTACACTGGCGCTCAGTCAGCAACCTGTTAGGTACCCTCCCTTTAGTAGGACCTTTTCTTTTCTGTCTTTATTTCTGAGGGATGCAGAGGAGTTAGATAAATGATGTGATTTTTCTTTCTGCTACCAGTTGTAATTCACAGCTATTACTGTGAAATTTGTCAGAAACTAAGCAGAGAACATCAGTTCTGGCTTGCCTAAAACAATAGATTTAAAGAAAGGAAAATAATATGCAGTTTTGAAGTATTAAAGACACTTTTATGATTGAAGTGTCTCAAGTAAAACATAATTGTCAGCATAGCTAAGCAGCCAGATATTTACAAAGAAA
>JAVSBS010013131.1:37060-57614 GCA_033124195.1 Coracias cyanogaster | reverse complement strand
AATAAATACCTTAAAGGTAAAAAAAATTAAAATTAATAAACCAGAAATCTTTTATGCACTACAAAATTTAGAAGCAACATATGATTGAGAGGTCTGGGGGGTTTTTTGATTTCTATATTATGTGTCAGCAAGTGCTTAGTAGAATAAAACACCCAGACATTTATCAGAACAATAAGAATAAAGCTATATAGGAATTAAATAGGTATGTACCTTTCTTCTTCATGACATGAACTCGAGTCTAACGAAGTAAAACCACAAAACTTTGCCATGGAAAAATATACTAATTGACCCAGGACTTCTTGGTGTCTTCTTCAGAAGCAGCCACTACACATGGCAGCCTGTGACACAGCATCAGGCTACACGAATCAGATCTAAAAGCCAATCTTTCTGTCTTCAAATGAGGGGGGTCCTGGATACACTGACCTTCCTGAGCATTGGTAACTTGCTTCCGTTAGAGTAAGGTTTCATCCCAAGTTTTTCTACTAATAAAATTACAAGGGGAGAGATCCTTTCTTAATCCCAGTTTCTTGACAAAATAGCACCTCCCTGCGCCCACTACTAACTCGTTAACGTACTGCTAACTGTGACCCCGTCTGCCCAGGCAGGTGAAGGTTTCCAGGATGGCGGTTCCCAGGACAGCTCTAGGTCCCAGCCACCACCAGTGCCCGGACAAACACGAAAGTTGTGGGCTGATGCTGCCTGCAGCCAGGGCCTGAGAGGCCAGCAGCTCTGAGCCCAGCACAGCCAGCTCTCGTGTGCTGGGCCACCAAACGCAGCTAGAACCCAACCGTGCTTGTGTCACTGCCTCAGCTTGCTGCAAGAATCTGACCTGCGCGTCCCTTCAGAGGGCTTGGGATAGTGCACTGAAGGCTGTTCTCCCATGTCCAGTATCATGGCACCCCGTCATCTTAGAGCAGCTTTTACTGCTAGCATTCAGGTCTTTGAGGTTTGAGGCACGTCCTGCTCGGCAGCTTGTAGGTGGGAGTAGCCAGGACAGTGCCATACACAGTACTGCAGAAAGGAGCAACAGCAGCTTCTGACTTAACAGAAAGCAGGGCAAGGTGCAGATTCACGTACATTTACACATATCCCTTTTTTCTCTCCCTTATAAAAACCAAGCTGATTCAAGAAAACGGCAGCATTCTCTCAGGATGCTCCCAAGACCAACTCGGAATATCACTGAGGACCACTTCAAAGATCTGTGCTTCATGCCCAAAACCAAGCTTAAATTACCCCCTGTGAGCCTGCTGGCAGCTGCTACATTATTTAAGAGCCCTGCCTGTTCCTACTGCAAATGAACTGCATGCATACACACATGCACTACATATATAATATATGTATGGAGTGTGTATACATACCCACACATAAAAATAGCTTGTATATGCATTTCTGCATGTATACACATGCATCTCTAGGTACACTGCACAAATTTAATTCCACAAGCATTTTCATTGTACAATTTCAGATGAAAGAAAGGAATATACCAAGTAAGAGAGCACAGCACTTCAACACCTGGTTGATAGATGTGCACTGAAAAAATTTTTTCATAAGAACTTTAGTTCATGTAGTTATTTTACTACTTAAAAGACATTTGCTCTTTTCCAGTTCTGCTGCCATATTAACAGTTTAGGGTGTCGATGATCTCTGTATGAATGCATGCATGTAATGCACAGAAAACTGTTCTATTGTCCTTACAAACTCTCACTGGCTAAATACTACTTTAATCTTCAATTGTTATTAACTTATAGCTACCAAAAGAAATTGCATGATGATGAATACAGCTTTTTCCCCTTAGAGCTGCTTCAAAGAACAAATAAAAATCAGTGTTGAGTGACTGTGATTGTTTAGGTTTGTAAATTTAAGTAGTTCTCATAATCTTACTAATAAACCCCTCAACTGGGGGGGTACATGAGCCGACAAAGCATATTAAGGAGTTACTGTATGTCAGCTGCTTAGTAATGCCTCTATTTTTCTAGTATTTTGTAATGAATACGTACAGTTTTAAATTACTCAGCTGAGTAATGCATAACTGAGTTACTCATGCAGAGTTTTCAATTACTTTGCTATTTAATTTTCTACAATTAATTACTGGTGTTTTGAGAACTAACTAGTTTATACAACTCCGTATCAGAATCTTGAGCTAGCTATCGAGGAAAAAAAACAGCAACAAAAAGGGCATCCGCATCTCATCAGCAATAATGTGAGGTTTTACCACCGTCTAGTAAAATGAGCTTTTACTTGACCTTGGAGGTCATACCTTCAAACATTCACATGACTGGATGATTTCTGTAACTCATGTGGGGTAAAGAAATATATTCTTTGCAAAATATTAAGGAGAAAAACCTCCGCATCTCTACATCCACAGCCCAGATGAAAAATCACAGTGCTTCAATTTCCAGGGCCACATCAGCAGGGGACCACGAGAGGGCACTGCTTTCCTTTTTACAAAACACAACACACTGGACAAAATACTGATGTGCGAGGCTGATTTAGATATACTGTGAGCAGACTGAACGCAGTTCTTTTTATTCCTGCATTACTTATGTTTTCTCTAAAAAGAAAGCAAGCGGTGGCCAAGATGAATGCGTTAATAAACTAAAATAGGTGTGCGTCATTGCTAGTGTGTAACCTTAAAAATAAGCCTACAATTTAAAATTATAAAGCCCTATTCATACTTTCTACCCACTCACTTGAGAAATAGTATTTAGCAATCATTAATTATTTTGAACAAAATATATGGCATCAAACTCGCCATACTTAAATATATTTTCAATATATCATTTAGCTTCTATTTTTAAATTTGCTTTGATCAATAAACAGCAATAGGACTACTAATAGGGTAACTATTAATAAAAATCAGACTGGTTTTTCTAGATTTTGAGATACATTTGAACTTAATCTCTGATGAATTTCATTTAAAGAGGAAGTTCTGTCTTTTTAATCTATACGCTTGTGAACACCGGTGTGCTTCTGGGTTATCTACAAATTATGGAAGCTACACCAGGGGTCTGATAGATAGCTGGGGATCTAATTTTCTCACTTGTCTCAAGAATGAACAATCAGAGAAGTGAATCAACATTTTAGCAACCATGAGTAATATATGAGTCTGAACAGAAAGATACATAATTTGAGTTCCAAAAGAAACTGCAAGCGTTAGGATTCCTAGAGAGAGGCAGCTCAAGCAGGAGCCACGGGCTGCTGGGGGCTGGTCTAGATGTGAGTTATCTGCAGCCTTGCTGATGACTAAGAGGAGGGGCCCAACCTGGCAATCAGACATGGGTTTTGGAATGTGGCTCACAGTCCTTCGTGCTGGAGGTGGGTGAGCTTCCCCACCAGCCTCAAACTGTGGGCAGGAATTTAGGTGGCTTGGGACCTACCCAAAGGACCTGGCAAAACTGATGAAATCAAGAAGTCACTTAATCATTTCCAGTATCATACTAGACTGAGATGTAATGGCCTTATTCAGTATCAGTGAAAAGCCTCCAACAAATTTCAGTAGGGTGAGTTTAGGACCTACTCACTACCATTTGAAAAATAAATGTACGCTTAATATATCCAAAAACATTCTTACTCATAAAATGTTGTCCATCCTGTTTCATCACTCTTCGTTGCTAAGAGACCACTGTTTCCGTTATATGTCATTAATCCAAGCTCCAAGGTCTGTGTTGAGACTAGCTTGAGTCCACCATTAGTGCCAACAGCCAGCGTGACAATCTGATTATCCGGCATCAGTAAATGGCGGGGCATCCCACTGGCATCCCGACGGACCTTCAAGGAGTTGCCATTGTTGTCCATCACCTCCGTGACATCGTTATCGCTGCTATAGGTGAAATTGTACAAGTACTCCCCGGTAACAAGGCTGAGAGTGTACTGGTGAATCCCATCAGCATTGAAGACATACAGCTCCTGTTCTCCTGGAGATGCAGCTTCATATTGGTTAAAAGAATTAAGAATGGGCCTGTTTTTACTGACAGCCCTAATGCGGATATTTCCAAGATCAGCTATGTAGATGGTACCATCTGGGGCCACAGCTAAGGAAGATGGTGAATTTAAGATGGCATCAGTGGCATACCCATCATCCCCAGAATAGCAATTACAGTTGACATCATTTTTGCAATCACAGTCTGAAGCTGCCCCTGCAAGAAGGCATATTTCTCCATTGGTAGTTACCTGGCGTAGCCGATTAATTTTTTTTTCATCTGTCTCACTGATGTAAAGAACTCCTGTGTGTGAGATGGCAATGGCACTGGCTGATTCAAGTGCAGAATGAATAGCCAGTTTGCTAAGAGAGTAGTCTATACCAGGAACCTGGCAGTGCATGGGGCGTCCAGCAATAATGCTAACTTGATGATTTTCTGTGATCCGTAAAATAACATTGTTCTCTAGGACATAAAGGGAGTTGTCCATGGGATTGACAGCGAGATCAGTAGGCCACTCCAGCCGTACCTATGAGTTGCACAAATTATTACTGTAAAACTCACAACAGAAAAGTACACTTCTAGTGTTTAAAATTCCATGTGTAACAACAGCAAATTAGTGAGGGGTTTATCAGCGTAAATCATGAAACCAAGTCATGAATGGCAACTATTTCAAACAATGAATTTGTTTTTCGGAAATATTAAAGCTACGTGCAGTGGTAACTTTGGCTAATTGTGTTTCTGTGCAAAGAATGAATGCTACATTGTGGAAGCTCTACAATAATTACAGAAAAACAGGCAATTAAGACAATAACTCCCATTATCTCAACCTTATTTCTCTATAGCTGCATAAATAACCTGCGTTAGCCACAGTAGAAGGATGGTTCACTCATTTCAGTAATGAATCAAATACACTATCAGCTTGTACTGCATAATGTATTTCTTAAGTGGCCAGGCAGTCGTCCAAAACAGATGCCCATCTCTTCTAAGGTAAAGAAGAAAATAACTGCAGTAAGAGTCTACCTGGGAGACATCCATGCTGGAATCGCAGCTGAGAGGTCGAACAGCAGTTAGGTCATTGGAGCCCAGCAGGGTTGATATAATTCCGTTCTGATCCACTTTTCTAATCATTGTGGCATCAACAAAATACATGAGTCCATACTTATCCACTGCAATTCCTGCAAATATAAAACCCAGGCATCAGTGAAGCAGTGAGGCTCCTAGCTTCAAGGCAGGCTTCATCTCATTAAGCAGTTTACAAGATGGTGACGTTTGTTCACTTCCCCTGTTCCTTCCTCCCTTCCAACCTGAGCATAGGTCCTGGCAACCATCCAAGTACCTGTAGTTCTGCTGAATAAATGGCATCAAGCAGGTTTATCCTCTGGGGCTTTAAAGAGAAGAAAACCACAGAAATACCCAAAACATCCCAAAGAGCCAGGAGAGCACATCAGCTTATTTCTAAACTCAAACTTGGTACGATGTATCACATAAACCAAATTTAAAAAAAAAAATCTCTCCTAAGGTTTAATCTCAGAAATTTGAGGCGTTGCTTTCTTCATCCAAAAGATCTAACAAAGAATGAGTAATTTTTAGAAAACTTTAAAAATTGCTTTAAAAACTTTGAAAATTAAAGAGGACATTATATTCTTTCACGTTGTTTTTTGATTCTTTGACCTGTTGCAGTAAGGAATATGGGAAGAACATCTGGTGTTTCCAGATGAAGACATGGGCTTCCAGCCTAGAAAAAAAAAGGAAAGGTTCAATGCCTGTCACATTGAGAGTCCTTAGAGAGGAAAGGCAGAGAATGAAAGGGAGCTCCCCTGGAGGAACAGAAGGATGCTGCTGCCTGTTGTGAAGCAGGGCAGGCTTTTCCTCGCTTGCCTTTCCTGCTTTGATTTGGTGCACTGCCTTGTCCATTTCTTGGGCTGAAAATAAAATATTGATCTAAAACTTTGGTCTTCAGATGGTTGCAGTGCGCATCCTATTGGGCAGTGAGAGTAGTAGGCACAGCTTTATCTTCTTAACTTCTGCGTAGACACTTAAAACATGCAAGCAGCTCTGTCCTGTTAACATACTCTGTATGTATTAACTGAAACTATTACCTATACAAAGAAACAGGACATTTCAGTTTTATTTGCTTTTACAATCATCTAGTTACTTCCAACCACCAAAATAAAACCCAAAGATGTTTGAAACATGTGGCAATACACCTGATTAATTCATCCTTACAATTAAGATGAAACAATGGGAAAAAGATCTTCAAAAGAAACACATCTCCATCATCTTGAAAACATTTTGTTAAAAATTAGGAGCAGCAAAAGGCAAAAATCCTTTTATTTTTCCTCTGCCTCTGAAGAAAAAGGGGATACACAAAACAAAAACTCAGAAAAAAAGCCACAGCAGGCAGTTTTTCTCCCCAGCGACAGTATCTCAGACAGTAATTTGTTTCCCAGTTTACATGCTTGCTTCTTGGAGTGAGCAGTGCCCTGCTAATTTGTGTTCTGTTCTCCTTTTGCAGCATTCAGTGTTGGGGTAATAAAGTTTGCTTTAACTAAACAAAGCACGAACACTTGCCAATCCACTGTAATTAAAGCCCAGAATAAAAATTACCGAGCAAGGAGTGATTTAATTGCCAGATAATTATTTCTACATCCAGCCTAGCCTCACGCAGTCATTTTCTCCTGCTTCTTTTTCTACTTTACCTCGAGGGCTCATTAGGGTTGCGTCCACTGCCTTCCCTCCATCCCCACATCTGGCTTCGTCAAAGGGCAGACATTGCTCTCCAGTCCCTGCTACCACTTCAGAGTTACCAGCTAGATCTTTCGTGCCAGTGAGGGACTTGACTTTGTATATCCGTCGACTATTGGTGTCCGATACGTACAGTGAGCCTGAAACAGGGTCCACGGCCAGATAGTATTTATGAGCAGGATTGTTGCTTTAGAGAAAAAGAAAGCATAAAACAGAAACAGCTGAGCAGTCTAGAAACTTGACAGGCTTTCAGAGCTTGGATACTCATCAGGCACAGAGAGATCTGGAAACAAAGTCTGACACCTTCATACAGAGGTGGGGTCTGAAGGACTACCATCTGAGGACCTAACATGATTAGGGCCTGGTCACTGTTTCAGAAGGATTGTCATTTTAAAGCTCATTCATCCTGCTATACCAAACCTTGCACAGCAGAGCCCAATAAGCCAAAGCTGCACAGCAGACTTTTCTCTTGATCTCTTCAGCCCCTTAGATTGGCTCCAGGTCAAGTCTCTTTAGCTTATCTCTACCTGTCGCCTCCTCTCCCTGACACCTTGTTTAACTTCCCTTGAAAGCAGAAGTCATAGGAGTAAGACCAAAGAATCAGCTTCTGAGTTATATTATGCCACAAGTTTTGTGAGGTCTTGTATAAATAGGAGGCAGAGGCATAAAAAATTTATTCCTACAGCAATTTTGTTCGCATTCATTCTTATACAGAATCTCATCTACAGCAGATGAAGTTGGCTATATAACTAAAACCAGAGACCCCAAGTGTCTGACTTTAACTCCAAACCTTCTGTTATTGAAAAACTGGTCTTCAGTTTGTGATTAGAATGGGTGCTCATATGGAAAGCTACTTCTCTTCTGAAATACATGTTTTTTGACAGCTTGTCACATTTTGGAACGACTTTAGCAAATCATCTGCAAATTGAGAAATGTCAATCTTTGCGATATATATATATATGTATATTCACACATAGAGAACTGCAGTGCAGAAATATTTTCAAAATCTTGCCTGGCTATTTTAACTCAATTAAGTTGGATTTTAAGCATGATGTGAATTTTCCAGCCTTTGGAGCCTATGGGTGAGAGTAAATAAGGTCAATGGTGATTTTAAAGCATAGAAGACAAATGAAGACAGGAAGAAAAAAAATGAAGGTTACTTACCAGTAACCAGAGAAATTTGCCTCCAAATATCCACACTCCTAGTTTCATGTGGCAAAAGCGCCCACCTCCAAGAGTGAGGATACACAGAGGTAAGTTATGATGGACATGAGCCACTTCTTGATCAGACTTGCTGAAACTATAACAAGGCCACTTTTGGCAGACAGATTATCAGCAGTGCAAAGACAACTGCATTCATGTGGTCCTGACCAGATTTGGATAAATGAGGAGGCCCAAAAATAGCACTTGCTACAGTTACCTTCCTCTATGCCAGTCTTTGACATGCTATGACTTTAGGTCAGTAACACTTTGCTCTCAAACTGTAGAAAGTAGGAAGGAGGTTGGTTTGATCAAAATTCAGTAAGCAGAGGTAATACCATCCGCTGAAGTCTAGGAGTGTAGAAATTAGAGATGAAAGAATACGATAAACAAAAAATACTTGGCAGGTTTATTTCATGCATGGATCTCAAAGTACTTTAAAAAGATGGGTATTACACCCATTTTACAGAGGAGGAAACTGAGGCACAGAGAGGTTAAGTGGTGTAGACAAAGTTATGCAGGAAGACTAGTGACATGCTTGAGATTAGAGCACAATCTCTTTATTCCCCAAGCTCCTCTCCTTATCTTCAGCAGCAGACTGCATCTCTTCACTAGACCCTTATCACATTCTTTTTCATTGCTCCAAAACAAAGTTCAACCTTCTATGCTACACAGAAATATATTACTTTCCACTTACAAGATTTCTCGAGTTTCTCAAGTATCTGAACCATACAAACATCTGCACATTTGTCATTCTTCTGAAATCCTGCACTCTTTTTCCACCATGCTTTCTCCTCATGCTGATGAACACACTGTGCTGTGATGCTAATGTTGTGCCGTACTTCACAAATACACCCAAACCCAGCTCAAGGCTTTGCGACAGCAGCAGACGAGCCAACAACTGAGCGCTATAGCTGCAGGCTTGCTGCTGCTGCCTCTCTGCTGGGCTCCAGCCCAGAGAGCCTTTTAAAAGCCTGGCCCTTCTAAAACACACTGGCACCACCACCTTGGCCGAATGGGGGGACTGAGGCAGGTACAAAGCAGAGCTGGGCACAGAGAGCGCCACTTGCTGTCGGAGGCAGGGGCCTTGCTCGGTCTCAGTGGTGGGAGCTGCTCGTAACAGTGCCTGGAGGAGCTGCTCTGCTGCCTGACATGGAGCAGGAGCCGCTCTGTGACACTGGAAGGGTCTCCCTTCTTTCTGGACATCATTTTGCCAGCCTGTGCCTGCCTTCATGAGTGAGCACACCTCTGCATCCCTTCCCTTGCTAGGCCTGCCACAGCTAGTCTCTGGGATGCTCCCTGTTAGGAGGATGGGGTAAGGAATGAGTCAGGGTAAAGAGCAAGGGTGCAACATGGGCTTATTTCCCTCTCCTCTCCTGCGGTCACTGCTGTGTCCATGGAGCTCACCCTGCCTTTCTTCTCTGGAATCTCTCTCAGGGCAGTTTTGCCAGGGAGTCAGCCACGACCTTTTGTCGCAGATCAGGGAGCAGCTCACTGGAGCTGCAGACCTGCTGCATACCCCTTTGCTCTTTCCTGAGCTCAGTAAGGGAACAGACAGTGGAAGACTCTCCATGCAAATTATTTCAGAAACTTTGGCAGAAAATGACTGGTGGAAGGTGACAGACACTCGCTATGTCCCCAAAGAAACTACAAGTTTATGATCTCAAACAGATGTACTTTATAAATGAGTAGCAAATATTCCTCCAACTGACATCTGAGGAATCGAAGACCTCTGCCTCTCTTTTCTTCATGCCATTGTAATCTCTTATTCTAATTATAGGAAGCCAAGGAATGTACCTTGTTTTAAAAGATTTTCCATAGCATTCAGAGGTCTCTGCCAATCCTGCCTCTGCCTCCAGCCCTCCCTGGTGAATGCAGCAGTTACCACTGAATGCTCAGTCTTGTTCTGGTCTGTGAGGGAGCCTGGTGTCTGACATCAGCTGCAGGCAGGATCAGCTTGTCCTTCCTAGTCTTCTTATGTGTGCATCAAATTTGCAACAGTGCAAAAATAGGTTTTCTTTACATTTAGCAAAAAAAGAGAAGCTGCCCAGAGCAAACCTCTAAGCACCTGTAAAATTAACTAAGCTTAGTTAATGCAAATGAGGAGCCTCCTGCATCACCAATAATTATTAGCAAATTGTGAATGAATGCATCCAGATAGGAAAATTTAGTGGCATTACACTAGTTATATCAAAATGTATTGTAAAGGGGAAATGATACTGTTTAGCCCAGACCACCTTTTGCATCTAACTCGTATTACAGAAATGGAAACTATGGTTTTAAAAGGGTGATGCACAGAACCCCATGGAATAGTTCACAACAGCTCTTCTTGTTCTTGCCCTTGATATTCTTCAGGGTGAACATTATCCCTGTCCCAGGTGTCGCATGGAAGAAGGTACAAGTGTTGCCTATGCTGCTGCCATCTAGAAAGCCTAATGCTCAGGTGAGACGATGAAAAATATCTTTTCTCCTAATGCCCAGAAAGGTTATGCCTCCCTCATGAATCTTACAGTGACTACACCTAGTGGTTGCAAACAACCAGCCCCACAGGTTGACTGACTGTTAAATGTATTTGATGAAGGAAAATAGAAACTAAATTATGAAAAAGGACAGAGGGTTCAGAAAATCATTAATGACCAGAAAATGAGTTTTTGACCTATTTGCAGTCATTAGTGCTTTCGTGAACCTTTCTGGCATTTGTAAAACTGTTGCTGTAGTTTACCTCAACCATTTAGACCAATTACAGACAGCAGGGAGAAGTGTTTCTACACAAGTTAGTTTGGGGTTCATTATACTCTCATTCTACTAGAAATTTCTAATTACTGTCAGAACTTATTTGGTTGCTTTTTGACTGCATTTCATAATTGCTAATGCTTATCATATTCATAACACACAATTAGCACATAAAAATGTTTCTATATATGGTACATGAAGAACATAACATTACACAAGAAGCACAACACAAAAAGCAAACACAATGAAGCAAACAAACCATATCAAATTATATGGGAAAGAGCTCGTGTCTTACCTATGTTTAAACTCTTTATTTCTTTATAGAAAGGGAACAGAAGAAAAAAAAGAACAAACAGTTAGCTGAAGAATAGATGGTAAAGCAAACATAGTATTTGTTTTATTTTACAAAAGGACGCAGGAGAAGATATCTCTTTTCAGCACTAGCCTTAACTTGGATTACGGATGAAGAGTGACTGGGAGGGACAGAGTGCAAACTAGTTCCCTAGCAGGATACCCCTGCCCCCAGCCCACACCCCCCATATATTTTACAGGAAACTCTCTGGGCCACTGAAAGAGTTTTCACATGGAAATGTGTGTAGCTTGTGGACTAGGAGCAAGATAAATTGGCAGTTTTCTGAATACAGAACTGGGAAGGGGGAAACACTGGGCTTAGGAGCCAGTTAGAGGCAATCTCTTTAATCAAAATGGTTTTCCAATAGGCTATTTGTAAACAAATTTCTATTACACAGTTTATTTTCCTTTCCTCTCTGTCTCTAAAATAATTGTGTAAAGCAAGTTTGGATGCTATTTGTTAACTATTTAAGCCTATCAAAGCAAATGTTAGGGTAAAAAAAACCAACAAACCCCTCTAAGTGAGCAGTAAGATACAATGGGAGATATATAGCATTAACTGATCCCTATTTTACTGTCTAGATACAAAGTCAAAGGAAAAAGTGTCCTCTACTTCCAAGAAGTAAGTAATACAGTCTCCACATCAGTGTTTCACTGTGTTTATGCCATTTCCATTTAGAAATATCCACTGAATGAAACAAAGACGTGCATGTCTCCTGAGCTGCAGCACTCAGTGAACAGCCCCAAACTTGCAATACCAGCGTTAAGGGTGACACGCAACACTCTTGGGTCGAAATTCCCCATTAGCCACTCAGATCTGGCACCTGCATAAAGGATAGTGCAAAGCAAATATGCACACTGGAATATTCTGACTTACAAAGTTACTCAAGATTTATATTGGCTTACGTAAAACCAAAATTATATCTGTTGTGAAATCTAAATAAAGTGATGTATTTGGTTTGCAATATTTATGGACATACTATTTGCAATGTTATTTAATGTACTTGATACTAGCTGAAAAGTCTGCTCTTTGTTCATACTTAAATGGCTCAAATCTTCACACTCTTCCCGTGTAACACATACAGATTTCAAGATGACCACTGAATCACAACTACTGCTATAGATGATGTTTGCTGGAATGGACCTCAATTCCCTTTAGAGGAACAGGGGGAAAAAGACATCACTGCAAATCCTAAAAATCTGTGTGTCAAGTCACTTGCAGCTGTCCCACAGCACTCAAAATACAACAGCTTTAGTGTTCATTGATAATAGTTATAACAGAAGCTAAAGAAACGATGCCATGGAAAACAGACTTTTATAAAAGAGAAGAGAAAGTGGATAAAAGTGGATTAAGGACTCCATCTTCTGTTTCTTTACTGATGTCCTTTCCCATTCTCCCTCACACGTGCTGAAAAGCCAAAGTTCTCTCTTGCATTGAGAGCACTCGGAGTAATGCTGTTGCAAACTGCGAGATAACTTTTTCAAACATTAGGTGTGCGAAGAAACTTTGTCACTGGCTGGTACTAGAAAGCGAGATGCATATAAATGCCTTATATTAAGTATCCTAATTTGAAAATGTTTCCCTTCACCTATAAAGCTGTAGTCCTATTTACTAGAAAGCTAAGCAGAACTGAACAAATTAGAAAAAAAAAATCAGCATATTCTATATAATGCAGAGTTATAGCGTATATGGATATAAATGTTTACAGCAGGTCACACATCCATGCCAGCTACCTTCTGTGGTTTATACTGAGCTGCCAGCAGAAAGCACTGGATGATCTATGGCTTTTTTTTTTAAATATAATGAGGCAGCCTGATGGTGTATGAAGTAGGTGTCAGAGAGCGATTTCAGAGTAGAACTGGCCTGAATCTGATCTCTTTTCTATAAAATTAAAATTCACAATAGTGACATCAACAGAATGACAGGAATGGAAGAGAGGTGTAAAGTAGAGCTAGGCCTCCTGTTCTCCAACAGTCCAATCATTTTGCACTTTTTCCCACTAATTAAATGCTAAAAGTACCATGGAAGCAGAACAACTGGTTATTGGCCATATCATTAAAAAAAAGGTTAATGACCTAAATTCACTATATCCAACTCAGCTATACCCAATTCACAAGAGCGTTAATACTATTGCCTGAGCGGGCTGCAAAAGCATCAGAGGCAGCTGAGGCAAGCTGTTCTTCCACAGTTTTCTGCGGATACTCAACAGTGCTGTAACTATAAGGTGCAGTTACATGAGTTACAGTCTGAAGCAATAGCTCTTGCCTCTCCTAGAAGAATGAGGAAAGGAGATGGAACAGAAACGGGTGAAGTGGTGCACTACACTCATGCCTTCCCTGTTAAGTGACCAAATCTTAAACGTTGTGGGGGCAGGATGGACGGACAGAGATACAATCTTCAAAAGACTTCTGATGATGCAAAGTGACTCTGTGTATGTCAATCTCAGCTGCACTTGTCAACTTACAGAAACAGACTTACGAGTATGGGAAAGAAGTGGGGAAGTAGCTCTCAAAACCATTGACAGGAAAGCCTTCCTTCTAACCTCGTAAGACCAGTATACCTTTGCTTACCACTGTGGCTCAATACCTAAGGGCAGTCGATTCTGTAATTTTCAAACAAAACTAAATGATAGTACTGAAGGGAGATTGTATCAAATGATCATCAACAAGATAGAAGAAGATGGTTTGTACTTTTTGTACAAGTTGGTTTGTACTCTTTAGTAGTGACTCTTTACAGTCATTGCTCTGATTAGCTACAGACTTTGAACTATGCATTTCTGTGCCCCATTTCTCCACTGGAATTTAAATAGGTTGAAAGTGACAATGTTTTACAAAATTATAAAAAGTAATGGTAAAGGCTGATTTGAGCACAGGCTACAGAAATGAAGTGCTAAGATTAACACCTTACCTCAGCTCCAATATACTAGTAACGTTCCTGGATGGGAAGATACGCCGAATATAGTTAAAATCTCCCACAAAGAGACTTCCATCAATACCCACTGCCAGTGCTACAGGTGCCAAAAGTTTATTTCCTTCTGCCAGACCATTGCAGCTAGGACAGGATATGCTTCTTCGGCGTCCATTCCCCATAATGCTGGTTATCACAGCTGGCTGCTGAGTTAGAAACTGATTTTCTCCGTTGCCTTTGTGCAATATACCTAATAAGAAAGAAGAGAAGAAGTGGTTCTTGCCACCATTCATTGCAGAGGACTTCAGGTAGTTGTCTTTTCAACAGCTGCTGTTAAGAACCGCACATTGAAAATACTCCAGCATTTGGTTCTTTAGTGGCGCAAAAGGAGTGAAAGAGCTTTGCATTAGTAAAAATAAAGGTGTAACGAACATTGTCTCTTAAAACATGCACACATACACAGTCACAGACCTAAACCTAAACCCAGAGTCCTTTGGTATTCACTATGACAGGAAACACTGCCGTACAACTCTCCGGTCCAGCACAATGGTTTAGACTGTCTTGTTAACTGAGAAGTGAGGAGAAGGCAAACAGCGAGAAAGATGTGCTCCTTATTTTTGTCCCTGGATCCTCTCACTCCAGTTTCCTATGTTATATTTTGTTTGGAATTTTGTGCCAACCTTACTGTTCTCTTTCCACCTCTCAGTCTTTCACGCTTTTTTCGTGGAAAATGGAAGTGCCAGAGAATCATCTTCTGGTACACAAGAAAAAAAAAGAGACAAGAAAGATGAAACTCCTAGAAGGGCTGCTAAGGATCAGTGATAAAAGGCAAGAGGGAAGGCTTCAAGAAATGCCTTTAAGATAGGATTTCCTTCCAAAAATATTTGTTCCAAGAGCAGACTGCTGCTCCAAGGAGGGAGAGGATTCTATGACAGCATCATCAACGATTGTAGAAATCTGGCCAGAAATTTTTAGCCTCATGTTCTTTGGAGATGCTGTTGTATGATCCTAATGTAACTGGCTCCTTACTGGTGACAACAGTGATTATCATGCCCTTCCCATTGGCTCTCTCAACAGTGTTTGATCCCCTTTAACTGTGTTCACATAGTCTGAATCTTCCCTACTCCGAACACTACCTTGACATTTCTTGAGCAACAATATACTTTGCAATTTGTAAGTGCGGGGATCAGTGGAAGGCTGCAGAAAACACTTTACAGGGATCAAAGGAAATACATGCTAAGCATTCAGCTCTCTAAGAGTCTCTGGTAGAATATGAAGATCAGGAGCATTCAGCTTAGAATATGTAAAGACAAAGAGAACTGATGAAAAAACAGGTGATGAGAGACAAATGAGATTCAGTATCTCACCACAGACTCATTAAGCCCCATCTCATTTTAGAGGCAAAAAGGTCAAACCGAAGGAACCGGGACCAGGTGTGGTTAATGTCAGAAAAACAGGGAAGGAAGACAGAAAGACATTACAGGGGAATAAACAAAAAACAGAATAAAGATTTGGACCTTAAGAAAGTCATGCTGTGCAGAACAGTAAAAAAATTGTTGAAATTCTAAAAAAATTTTCTGACAACTGAAACATATCCTCACCTTACTGAGCTAAAGATGAAACAAGAGGAGTGGAGAAATTGCAATTTTTAAAGTGTAAGCATAATGTAAATAAAGTGTACACAGACAAAACATATAGCACAGAAAACACATAGAATTAACTAACTCACCACTCTTGACATTAAGAACATGATGCTTATCTAAAGACCATCCTCCTAAATTTGAAGGATCTAGTTCAAATCCTTGCAGCAGTGCTGTCCTCTTCTCCCATAAAATGAGACTGGGACAAGTCTCATATTCAAAACCCACAGAAACTGAAATAAAATAAAATCAAATCTAATACACTTGCTGAACAAACACGAAATTAAACATTCAGAGAATATTCAAATCATTCAGCATTCCGGTTCCCCAGCCCCCTCAAGAAGATGGGAGTGATTATATTCCTCTTTTTTATTCTACAATATTAAATTCAAATCTTTGACTAAACACAAATTTGAAACTTCACACGTACTCTGCAGGGATTTGATACTTCACTTTGAATAGCTGGTGTTGAGAACTGACTGGATTGGTGAGAGCAAGAAACGTAATTTTTAAAATATAATAAAATTATTGTAGCAGATAACAGGGCAAGATAAAATTCTTAATTTGTCAGATGTTCACAGCATTTATTGTGTTCATTTTACATACCGTATATCAAGGAGCAGTGAAAACGTTGTGTGCTTTTAAGCACACACGCACTATAAGTGTTATGTAGGAAAGCAACATCCCATGCAATAATGTAATAAAGAAAAACTAGAGCAAAAAAATATTTTAGAAAACATAGAAAAGAAGCAAGATTTTAAACATAAGTTTTTCTTTCCACACTGGCACAGCTTTGATGCCCACTTTTAGCAGTACTGTATCAAAATTATTCTGATACTCAAGTGAAAATGAAAACTTAAAAATACTATGGTGATCACTTTTTCCCACCCACTAGAACCAAGCAAACTAAAAATAGCTACAGAACTAAAAGACTGAACAGCGTTAGAAAAGCACCATTTTGTTTTCAAACGAATTATACCACAAGAGGCTATAATAATGGCATGCATGAAAATCCAGATGCACTGAAGACTGCCAGCCAGTCCAGCATAACATTCAATTGTTAACTGAAAGAAAATAAAACCAGAGTGATGGACTAGGTTTCACCCAAGTTTCTGTGGCCAGTTTTTCCCACTCTCTGGTCTAAACCTTCTAAATCAGCTACCAGTCAGGAAACACAGGCTTGTTGATGGAGTTTAGACGCTCTGAATGTCCTCTTTCATGTGTAAAAGAAACATCATACAAAGGTAAATTGTGTCGAGAAGACAAGAACTGTTTAGCCTATATTTGCTTCACCACAAAAAAATCTTTGCAGTTTTCTTACTAAGAATCACAGGTGTTCAAAAGTTTTGGAGCTTGTATGTGCTGACTTACCTACAGCATCTGACAACCCATAAACCTTCTGACCGTATGCATCCGTTTTGTCCCAGATGAATGTATATGCCAAGTTGGGAGATGCCTGAAATGATTTTTGAAACAAATGCCCTTCTACTGCTACCATCAAATGAACTTTGATTAGATTCAGCGGCACAAGTGACTGAGTCATGGTGATCTTAAGTAAGGATTTGTATCCAGCAGTGCGGGAACTCAGGTAGCTGAGCTTTATACTAGAGCCAGGGATCTCAATTTCTTCATGAAGAACCTGAATAGTAAAAACATCAAACATCTTACATTAGTGCATTGTTATTTTTTTAGGATAGTATCACCCTGTCTATTCTTATGAACGTATGACTTCCCGCTACTGGGAACGGTTATCCTCAAATCAGTGCAGCAATGCAGATCAGCATCACATTTCTGGACAAATAATTACCTGGTGCCTACGTGCACTTCTCTTTAAGAGATCACTAAAGTGCAGAGTAAGTGTAAGTAGTTGTGCTGCAAGTTATATGTAGGGGGAACATAAGAAATACTGCCATAGGAAACCACAACTTCCACTAACAGTATAAAGTAAAGGCTATCTGAATAAAGTAGTGAAACAATAGTACGAGGAGAGTTTTCCTTTGTCCTAAAAAACGTATAAGAAAACAGCCTGTGGCTAGCCCTGCATGCCAAGCCTTTGCAAAATTCTCTTGAAACATCTAAGCTGTCAGCTAAAGTACAGAGATATAGTTGATGTATTGTATGATAATGAGAAGGTGCAAGGTAGCCAAAGATAAATGTGTTTGGGTGACATAAACCCAGGGCATCTCCTGCAGACCTCATTAGAAAGCCTGGTATCCGTCAGAATGAAAGCAATTCTACAGCGGGATTTGCTACACAAATGGTGACTCCGTGGTAAGTGCTCAGTCAGCACTAGCATCTGACCGCTGAATGCTACATCCTTTTCACTCGCACTGTTCTTACCTGGGTTTCTGGTACAATGGGATTCCGGCCAGGAGCATCACTGAAGAAAGTTGAAAGTGGTGATGAAATGATGACTGGGTCAGGACGGACAAAACCACTTAGATCACAGCTAGGAATGGAGTTCTCCTCTGTCTTCATCACAAGCGTGTCCATGGCATAGAAGCTATTCCAGGGCAACCATACTGTCCTTTCCTGACTCATAAATGGGGCCCGTTCAAAGTGCAAGGTTAGGGATGCTCCACCATTTGCAACCAAGTCAAACCTAGAAAAATGTGGGCTTTAGAAGCAACAAGACTGAATAATTCCAGTAATAGCTCTCCTGGCTAATGAAATAGGTATACCTATAGTATCATGCTTCAAATGACCAGTAATGGGATGTGAACCTCTGGCAGCTAAACAACTGAAATCCAGCCAAGACAAGCAATGATTTGAAGTCACTTGGACAAATCTTGTTCCTAGGTATTACACAACCTACATTAAATAACTTAAAAATACCCAACAAACAAACCACCACATTTATTATTGCAAATCACTTTTACACATAGAATCAGCAGAGAAGCCAAGTTCATACTGAGCTGGATGCTGAATTAGCCCTTTCCTACAAGATCCTGTCCATCAAGCATGGAATGGGACACGTGACAGTAAGAGAACAGCAATGAAAGGTTTTGCTGTTTGTGTTCTACAAATAAGATAAGAATTCCTGTCCCCAGGAGAATTTATCTATCATTTTTCAGAGAGATTCAGTATTTACTCCCACCACCCTACATAATCACAGCAGTGATGTGGAGCTGTGCAGGCATTTTGAAATCTGACCTAAATGAGCAAAATACTTCCAGGTTGTTCTGACAACAGAAGTAGATATAAGTTGTTTCACGTAAATGTTGGCAACGTAACAAACCACTCCATGATCTCCATAATCTATTCAGATCTAAATATAGTTCAGCTCACTATTTACCGTTGTATTAAACTACTGAAACCAACAATATTATTCTTTTATTATAACAGAAAAATATTCTGAGAAATGTGGAAATTAAATACTCCCTCTAGTTCAGTTGACTCATATTAATTATTTCAATTCAATTGTTTGCATGCAAGATCAAGATAAAACAGCAAATGTTTACAATGCATGTGTCACAGATAAACTGTTTTAGTTATCACAGCCAGTAAACTGGATAAACCATGACACATTGATTTTTGTTGATCTGAATTTGTGTGCATTTCCAATCAGCTGATACAAGGGGGAAAAAACACTTTTTTGCACAGCAGGAAATTGTCTAAATATATTCATTTAGAATCTTTTGATTACATTTTACCCTGAAGAAACTCAAAAGATAGTGGGTTTTCAAAAGGAAAGAAAGGCAAAAGGGAACTTTTAATAAAATATACCATTCTATAATGATACTACTTTTTTTTTTTTTTTTTTTTTCTCCTAGCAGTGTTAGCCTGCCTTGCATTTTAAAATAAAATATTTCTGGTCTCAGCTGGATATTACTGTAGTCCACAAACGTTTTCATAGATACAGAGTGATTTATTTGAAAGGAGACTGCCTGCTAACACGTTATTATCAGAAATCAGCCTTTTCATATTTACTTGCAGTTAGTATTCAAAACGCCATGTGAAAAATCACTTTTGTGTTTACTTAATAGCTCTTTGCCCTGGGAGGAAAGCAACGCATGATACCACATGGTTCCATCAGATCACACCATCTGTTGATCAGCAAAGATACCACATACGAAATAGGGACTCAATGAAGCAAGCAAACTCACGTGCCATCCTGACGAGTGATGGTATAACCGTACTTTGGATACTTGACAAATGACACGTTGACCCCAACTAGAGGAGTTCCATCTGTAGTCACCACTTGGCCTCTTACGAGAGACACAAGGCTGAAAAAGAAACATAATTAAAGGTATTAAAGTTAAGTTACAAAAGCAAAGTTGTGGTGTTTATAAACTGAGTAGCGGAACATTTGTGCCTCATTTACTCTAAATACAATTTACTCCGAAGATTTTAAGAATACGGAAGTTCCCACAATATTGCCCAGCCCCCTCTATATACTTAGATCAAGAAACTGCTTATCTGAGCAGTGAGGCCCTGTGTATACAGAATGGGAGCTAGCGCTTTTCTTGTCTAATGAGGCTTTGTCTCAATGTCTAATGAGGCTTTGCAGGGTAGAAAGCTACCTCACACTCAGCTAAGCCAGAACTGTGACCCTGAAGTCCCACTGAAATGATGATTGGGCACTTCTCAAAACCTCCCTGGGTACAACAGTGTGCTTGTGGATGCCTAATACACTTGAAAAATACGGTGTAATGCAATACCTCTTTTTTTATACAACCCATTTTCCAAATGAAGGTTCACATTCCTTCATGTTAAGGAGTGACTAATGATTTTGCACTGCACTTGTCCTGATTTGTAACCATTGCTTTTCACTTTGTCAACAGGAGAAAGGATTTGGCTTTCAGGCCAGCTTTATGCACAGGCAAAAAGTTTTCTTAGCCAACCAGGTTAAGCAAGTTTGCTTCCCTAAAGGAGAAGACGACACAATCACAGAATGGTAGCGGTTGGAGGGGACCTCTGGAGATCATCTCATCCAACCCTCCTGCTCCAGCAGGTCACCCAGAGCAGGGGGCCCAGAATCGCGTCCAGGTGGGTTTGGAATCTCTCCAGAAAAGGAGACTCTACAACCTCTCTGGGCCAGGCTCTGGCACCCTCAC
>JAVSBS010013131.1:0-36960 GCA_033124195.1 Coracias cyanogaster | reverse complement strand
CTGCAATGGTGCCAGGGATGGGGCAGCCACCACCTCTCTGGGCAACCTGCGCCAGGATCTCACCACCCTCAGCATCAACAATTTCTTCCTTCTCTCTAGTCTAAATCTCCCTCTTTTAGTTTAAAACCACCACCCCTTGTCCTGGCACAACAGGCCCTGCTAAAATGTCTGTTGCCATCTTTCTGATAGGCTCCTTTAAGTACTGTAAAGGTCATAATGATGTCTCCCCAGAGCCTTCTTTTCTCCAGGCTGAACAACCCTAACTCTCTCAGCCTGGCCTCACAGCAGAGGGCTTCCAGCCTTTGGATCATTTTTGTGGACTCCTCTGGACCTGCTCCAACAGGTCCATGTCCTCCTTGTGATGAAGGCACCAGAGCTGTAAATCCACAAAGGGTAGAAGTAAGGACAGATAACCTGGGATGATTACAAAGAGATTGTTGGCAAAACCAGAAACCAGGTTAGAAAAGCTAAAGCCCAGACAGAATCAAATCTGGCCGGGGACATTAAAAAGAACAAAAAAGGATTCTACACCTATATTGGAGAAAAAAAGAAAACCAAGAGAACCTACAGGAAGGCTGGAGAGGGACTTTTCACAAGAATGTCCAGTGACAGGACAAGGGGAAATGGTTTTAAATCGAAGGAGAGTAGGTTTAGATTAGATCTTGGGAAGAAGCTCTTCAGTACAAGGGTGGTGAGACTTTGGAATAGATTGCCCGGAGAGTTTGTGGATGTCCCCTCTCTGGAGATGTTCGAGGCCAGGCTGGATGAAGCCTTGAGCAACCTAGACTAGTTGAGAGGCGTCTGCCCATGGCAGGGAGGTTGGATCAGATGATCTCCAGGGTTCCTTCCAACCTAAGCCATTCTATGATCCATTCCCCAGCCTGCAGCATCAGGTGAGTGCACTGCATCCCTGGCAAAGGTGCTGACGCCCACCGGGTAACCCTCTTCTGGGTGCCTCCATCTACTGCCGTGCCTTCAAAGCGTGGCTGGGGACACACATAGAGGCTGATAGCTTTTTCTCGATTAAGTATGTACTGCAAATAATGGAGGTTGTATTTTGAGCTACTCTGCTCTTTGCTTGGTCATAGAATTATCCCCCGCCTTAGAGGATTTTTTAATATATTTTAATATTTGATGATTAATTAAGAATAGTATTTAACACTTTTCAGCAAAGACAGAAATCCTGAATTATTCACGATTTCATTTTGCATTCTGAACTAGAGAGTGCTCATCTATAAATAATGCATTAAAAGTATTTTTGAATTTCCAGTCACTTCCCAATTTGTATTTAGCCCTGCAGTGAGCAAGAAAGGGGGAACAAAGAGCAGAAGGGCAGCTGTGGCTCATGTAATTGCCCTGGTACCAGGCGAGATGCCTTTTGCTTGCTGTACATTAGATATTCCCAGTAGAGACCTGGTCGCCAAGCTGTTGAGAAAGTACCCTAAGAAGCAGAGCCTGGCTGTCGGTGAGCAGCAAGTTTTGCTTCTCAGCAACGGTCAGTCCTAAGCCCCTGGGCACCAGAGCATCCCAGGGCTGGTGCGAGGACATGGGCTGGGAGAGAAGAGGGTGCCCAATGTCTCTTCGTCCTTCCAGGAACGTGTCATGGCAATGAGCTGAGAGGGACCAAAAGGCTTCACTTTGTGAAATGCAGTCAGAAACATTTCCATTTTTTTGTGCGTGCTGGGAAAACTGATTAAGTTAGCAGTCAGAATCTTTGTGAGGAGTAGGGGTGGCTGGGGCTGATTAAAATGTTAGTTCTGCTGCTTGGACTTCTCTCCAGTGAGGCTCTCAAATACATAGGTAGCTTCTAGTAGCATTTAAATATGTGCTGTTGAATGGGCAAATGGCTGTGGATTTGTGTTCCCTCCCAAGCAAGCCCTGTGGGTATGCTGCCGGAGTGATCAGCAGCAAGACAATGTGTTGTAATTCCTTCAGCCAGCCTGAACAGGATGACATCTCTCATTGCAGTGCCAAGTTCACTGGGTGATCACTTGAGATCTCTTTTAAAAATTGAAAACCACCACTGAAATCTTGTAGGCTGTTGTAAGACTGAGTGAACATAGATAACCCTTTGCTGAAATAGTAGAAAAGAGTCTAGTGGGAGGTTGGAACTAGCTGATCTTTAAGGTCTTTTTCAACCCAAACCATTCTATGATTCTATGAAATAGAACTTACCAGGGTTCTCAGTAACAGGAAAAAAAAAGCAGGATCTTTAAATATTTGTTTACCAGGTGTCCAAAGTATAGAAGTTAACCCATTGCATGTAAATGTAACTTATGGTGGCAGAGCAAGGGAGAGAACAGTTTCCAGTGGTTCAGCCTGAAAACACCCTGGATGGAAAGCACCTCATTTTTCCCTAGGAAATGAGGAACTGTCCTCTACTTTCCATATGGAGGATATACGCCTTCCTTGGAGTTACATCTCATGAGGGATACACAGAGTTTGTGTGTTGGACCTATATCCAACTCTGACTTCTTAGGGTAAGAGAAAGAGTGAGCAGTAACCACACCAGATGTACTCCGCTTCTGCACAGAAGTCTCAGCCACAGGAATTTCTCCTGAGGTCTGTGTTGGCCCCTGGTCTATTTCTGTGCCTGAGACTATGTCGTGATTTTGAGTTATAGTTCTCTATGTGACCGGAGACTGATTTAAGCATTTTCCCTCCAGCCTCCCACTGTGTACCTGGCGTGATTTATCAGCCAGGATCACCCAGGGCTGGTTCTGCTGCTGACTCTCGGCTGAGCACCGGCTGTTTCAGGCCTCTTTGGCAAAGGCCTGAAGGTTTTGCAAATAGATTCGGCGGTGTTCCAAGCTTGTTGGCCTCCAGAGTGCTCTCTGCAAGAAGTTTGCTTAATGGTAAAAAACTTGAATAGCACGGATTGGAAATGGGGAAAAAAAAATCCAACCAGAATTGTAGAGGACGCATAGTGTGCTTTGTGTTTTGCCAGAAAACCCAGCACAGCTGTGCAACACTAAATGAGCTGGTGTTTAGCAGCAAGCTGAGGTATGCTTGTGTCAGTTACCGCACCCTGGAAATGCCCAGAGCTCTATATAAATTAAACTGCTTTGGGGTCTATCAGCTTTGTGGTCTTCTGGAGAATTAGCCTGGAGATGCTGCCCTTTCCAAGGTAATTTCTTCTAAGCCTTCGAAGTACTTAGGAAGTCTGTGTGTCTGCACACATGCCCACGCACACACCTCCCATAACCACATACACACAAACACTGTATTTTCCTTTTCTATTCGTGGGCAAATACATCACACAAACGAAAAGGATGTATCATGGGACAAATTGCATGGCCACAAACTGCAGGATTTGCTAAAGGTACCCAAATGTTTTCAATCCAGGCCTGAACATGGACATAGAGGACCTGTGGCGCATTAATCACGTAGTTTGTGAGCAATTAAAATTGGTCAGTTATCCACTCTCCACAGAAGGAGACTCCACAGCCTCCCTGGGCAGCCTGGGCCAGGGCTGCATCACCCTCACAGCAAAGAATTTTTTCCTCCTGTTCAGATGGAACCTCCTGGGTTCCAGTTTGTGCCCGTTGGCCCTTGTCCTGTCGCTGGGCACCACTGACGAGAGTCTGGCCCCATCCTCTTGAGCCCTGCCCATTAGATCTTGATACGCATTGATGGGCTACTCCTGTAAGAGGCACAGTCAGTCTTTTTTTTTCTCTTGAAAGCACTTTGCTGCTGCTACATGCACAAGGGGCACAAATTGCTGCTGCCCACCTGGCTTCATTCTCAGCCTCCTGAGCACTGAAATTTGCAAGCCCCACTTCTCCCTGCTCTTCTGCTGGCTGGCATGGCCAGGCTGTTTCTGTTCCTCTCCCAGCTGGAGAGGAGTCTCCATCCCCTGGCTCCTTTCCCTTCCACCTTCCCTGTACCCTGAGAGAAGCAGATTGGTGAGTGGGGGAAGCTGCATGAGATGGAAAAGGAGAAGCTCCTTGTGGATGGCTTCCACTTCTACACTGGAAACATAAAAAAAGAAGGCGACTCTGGGAAACAGGGAGAGAGTTAAATCCTGCTGCAACCCATAATCTCAGTGATCGTAAAACTGCATTTTGCAGTATTCCTAGATGAAAAGATTTCTATTTCAGCACTACGTGCTTCCAGCATGAGCCACCGACTCTCATCTGTAGCTATAGAGCGAGCCAGAAAATGAGAAGCCTGGTTTCTGAACTCCGTGCCAGCAGGACTGGAGCTGGCCCTGAACCTCAAGCAGGCTTCAGGCACACCAACAGGCACAGCATCATGACACCACAGATTTCTGGACCCAGTCAGAGCTGTAGGACTAGGGCATTAAACTGTGTTTTGCTCAAAACTGACAAAATGCAGTTGAATTCTGGGACGGCTGTAATGCTTGCATCATCCCCATATCAGAGAACATCTGTTTTCATCAGGAACGTCTGGGTTTGTTTTCAGAACTTTTCTATTAACTCTAACATGTTCAAGGTGCCATGATGTAAATTTCTAACTGTATTTTACTGGCTATTCAACAACTATTTCCTCATATTTTTATTCCAAACAAAGTGTATTATTGTCTTCAATATTCTATAAAAGAAACCAATTAATGAAAATGAGCCATTTCTGTTACTTTTAGAACTTTCAACTATTTCTTGATCCACCAGGTCAAATGTTAATTTGCAAAATCAACATTTTGTAACATAATATGGAATTTAATAGAAATTGATACCTGTTAGGGAAATCAACTTGGGAATACAATGGACCAAGATAATTGTCTTGGCATTATTCATTTTGCTTGGATGACTTTATGTTACACAGAAATAGTTGTAGGAAGATAGTCACGCAAGCTTCTATAGAGGAACAGTGCAGAAAACAGATGTAGGAAGAAGTCGTCATATGGCAGAAGAGAACCATTAGTGTTCATGATTCATTTTTTCCTACCTTCAGTTTTAATATTTCAGGAAACAATTTGAATAAGAACATTTTGACCAATAATCTTCCTTTTCATTTCTAAAATGCCAAAACATGGAAGACAACAGATATTAAAATCGGTAGCTAAAATCTTGATTTATATGAAATAACATGTTGTCTAATAGGTACACATAGGAGAACCTTTTTTTTTTTTTGGTAATCTTTTAAAAGTGTAACTAACAAATTAAGCTGATACAATAAATCCTTTTTTAACATGGAAATTAAATGTTTAGAAAGATATAACTTTTTCTTTTCTGAAAACTTCATTTCATCTTCTTTCTGCACAGAAATGATCAGCAAGATCTAAGTAATTTTGAAGTCAATACATTTTGTTATTTATTGCTCTAGCAGGGTAGGAAGTAACTTATTTTTCTTGAACTAGTCCTGGAAAAAATCACAACCACTGTTTTGTCCCACTTCATCTTTTTCAACAGAATGAGAGGTTGAGCTCTCATTAAGAAATCATTATCTTTCATAGTAGCTACTTTTTGAGACTATGGCAGCTTCAGTATATGTGAAACTTGCAGTTTAACCCTCTGGCAATTTTTAAAAGTCTAAAACCTTAGTTTTAAAACTTTGAATTTGACAGGATGCATTAGATTTGCCTAAAATTGGTACCAAAAATAACAGCTGAGCTGTAGAATTCTCAAAAGCACCTTCACAACTTAGAGGCTAAGGCCAATTTTAAAATGTCATTAATATGCCATTTGCAAAGATATGTTAAAATACATTATGTACTTCAGATGAATAAATCAGAACTAAGACTCCTGCCACTAGCAACCCTAGAAAACATATTTAGAAAAAAAAAAAAATCTACAATTTCAAATGAAATTTTTGGGAAGGATCCTCAGGATTCAAGTGCCCAGCTGCCACTTAGTCTAGGGCTCTAATTCTTACACCATCTTGAAGACTCCGATCAATATCAATACATAAACAGTGTGATTATTTCTAATATAACTTCTCTTATTTCTTGAATGGCACAAGAAAGTCTGTGTACCACCATACTCGTCTAGAAATTTGGAAAGAATCACTTGCTTTTGTAAAATACTTCAAGATCTAGGAATCAAGTGTTGGATCATGTTAATAACAGCACTAACCATCAGCAGGTGATAATGGAACACGGATACAGGGAAAAGACTCATTTTCGTTCTGAGTGGCCTAATGAGGCAACAGCTCAAGCACTGGTGAGCATACAATATGTAACAGGAGACTGCCTGCTCCTCCTCACGCGAGGAAATCTGGCTGACTGCAACAGAGCGAGCAGCATGCACCAACCAGTCGTGGACTATGTGTTTTTTATGTTGTAGCCTGCGTTCCTTTTTGGACAAATTATTCAGCCTCGTGAATTAGTAAGCTTCTCTCTTGTCTTGTTTTACTTTTCATGCAGCATTGCAGAAAATTGCAAGAATTCTCCCATTTAATTTTCACAGAGCTGATGAGAAAAAACAATCACAACAAACTCACTTTTCTAAACAACTCCATGTGTGTAAGCATAGAGTATTTTATAGACTAGAATAAAGTCTATATTACATACAGCAGGATCCAACAGGACTTTTCTGATAGAATACAGAAATAATTGTACTATTTGAGCATGACAGGGATGAATGCAACGGAGATCTGCCTGGTGTAACCAAAAACATTATGATCCTCATTTTACGGAAGAATACTTAATGACTTCCTCTACATCACCTAGTAAGCTTATAAATGAAATCCTGACTGGAAAAATAGTTTCCTGTAACACAGTCCAATCTTTTGGGCATTGTCTCAAATGAACTTCTTTCATCAGTTTTAACTGATGAACAATATGAACAATCGATGGCAATATGAACACAATTAACATATTCATTGATTTCTTACCATCTTTCCATGGAGAGATATTTAAGGAATAATAGGAACACCACTCTTCTTGTAAGCATACAATGGCATCAATATCAATTAATGATGTGCTGGCTTTTAAATTCATTATAAATACATAATTAGCAATGATAGAAAGAATAGACATAGAAAAAGAAAACTAAGAAGAAAATGGAAACCTAGTCAGATGTATTGATGAAACAGGTAAAACAGTAAGTAAAACAGTTTTATATAAAGAATACATAACAAACCCCCCTAAGTTAATGTATCTTTAAAGTAATTTGACTTGTTATTCCATTGCAACTGGTGTTAACAGCACTTATATATATAAATAAAATATAATCTCTTTCTGACTGCAAACTAGTTTGCATTTTCTCTTATTCTAGATTGCGGTCTACATAAAATACAAACCTCAGAAGCTCCTACACAGTGGAAGGAACCTTTTAAGTGTTGCTAGTAAGCTAAAATGCTAATAAAACTCAGTGTTATAAAATAAAGGCCACATCATAAATTGCAACAGTGCCCTCAGTGGGAACAACGTCTGAGATGCAAACGCACGAAGCACCTGAAAGCAACATCCCATGGTAAAACATGAATAAAATCTCTAGGAGAAGTTTTCCCAGGTAATTCAAGTGCACAGATACAGCATCATATTTATAGGAGCTACCTGCTGTTGAAGGGATTTTCTCCCGGGATGATATGAGTACTGTCCTTCCCCACTAAGAGCTTGATTCGATCGTAGAATGACTTCACAGCTGGTGACCCAGAATGGCTCTGCTGTATGATGTCAAGAGGATCACGTGAACCCCGGCACAGCAGGCTGTTTTGACAAGTAGACTGGAGGCAGCAGTCTGGGTCCAGGCAGTCAACCAAGCCATCTGAAAGGGAAGAATCAGCACGATTCAGCTGGCTGCACAGCACTAGCAAGCAACAGCGTCTAATGGGAATCATAAAGCACTGGGAAAAAATGTTGATGCTTACTCTTCATAACATCTCTACACCCTAAAACTGGTAATTGAATCAATAATGCAATGACGATGAAACTTTTCTCAGGTGCACCGGTTAAACACCATTACTGCCACAGTTAATTTAAACCAGTGTTAGATGAGAATCAGTCCCAAAGAAATCTGTTAAGGGTTGAAATTACAAAGAAGGAATAGTGGAAGGAGTATAAGATTGTTTGTTTAGGTTTTTGTTTGGGGTTCTTTGTTTGTTTTTAATTCTTTCCAACTGTTTGTTTTACAAAGGTTTTAGATTTCCTTGCTAGGCTACAAGAGTCTTGAGGATTATGCTGTTTAATTTCCTCTGTTCCATTTGGGAGATGAGGGAAGGAGATGGGGGTGACAGAATAATTTATCATTACCTAAGTAAAATCAAAATTACATTGTACCTATTTTGGTAATTCATAGGGAAGTGCTGTTAGAACACCCCCCTCCCATAGATACCTGAATCAGAACTCATTCCTATGCGTGGATAAAGAAGGATCAGTCACGAAGCTGGCTGGTTAGAATTTAACCACCAGAAATTAAAATAGAATCCTCAATGGAGAGATTTACCTGTACACTTGGTTAAAGCACAACCGACTATTTTGAGCACAATTGGTAACAACTTCTAGCATCATCTTTTCCTTTGGTATTATCATTTAACTGACATATGTTATCTCAATGAAGCTCTACCGTAATTTAGACATTAATAACCATTTACTTGAAAATATTATCATCTCTAACAGTTTAGAAACATTTATTCATCCACCCTGACAAGGAGGCGGCATTCAGTCTGCAGTCTGCTTACATATGCAAACTTTCAGAGACTCTTCAATGTATATTAACCCGATATTTGAATACAAATATGGTCTGGGCATATCCTGAACACCATACACAAGAGAGAACATTTCAGCAGGTTAGTTAACAAAAGTACCTTAGAGTAAGATCACGACTTATCTATTTTCAAGATTTTCAAATGTGCAACAGGCCAGCGTTACCCAACACAATGACAACTGGAAAAACAACAAAAGAATAACCAACCCAAACTTATAAAAGCTCTCTTATTTCACAATTAACCTTCTCCTTGGAACGGATTGTGCATGCCTGAAATGACTGTTTCTGATTTAAAAACAAAATTGTCAAGGTATGCTGACAATGTTTCACTCAGCCCTCTAAGGAAATTTAGGTTAGACAAACTACCTTGTTGCAAGAGCTATACATTGCTTTAAGGTCAGTCGCCTAGTCGCAATAAGGGCTCCATTCATCTTGAAATCCTTCCCAATGTGGCAGTAGGAATTTTCTTTTTTGCTACAGTCCATTTTCCACCCACTTTATATAATCATTGTAAGGATATTAGTTTCAGATTATAACTCAAGGCAGTTTTCCTATTAAGCTCTGAGAACTTTTCTCAGCATCCTGCGCTCTTTCTCAGTTTGTGACACCTCTACAACTATGAACATCAAGCTGCCCGCTGTTTACTTTGCTCGGTTCTTTGATTCAAACAACCACCAGTCAGGAGAATCCTATCAACACATTAGAAATAACCAAAGTAAAACACAGGATATAAATTACTCCCTGTGATAAATTTGCATTTACCTGCTCAAGATGGATCATATTTTTGCTATACCTGTTATTAGAGGTGAGCATATGTTATGTCTGTAGTAACAACCTCATCATGCAGCAGATTATGGGATGCTGTGACCGAACACTTCTGACGACACCATGAACTTTCAATTGGCATATCAATCTCTCAGTGTCCTGTCAGTCATGCGAATCACATCTTTATGCTCGCAAGCCCCCTTGGATATAGTCTGACATTGCAATCTTCAGTAAATTATCCTGTCACTGCCAATCTCACCGTTATCTCACAAACAATCAAGCAAGCAATCAAACCGCTCTGAATTGCCAGTTCAGGACCTGGGAGGCTAGAAACACCTCCCTTCAATGCCACAGAGAAAGCGGTGTATGATTCCTTTCATGTACGAAGGTTTCTATGCAGTTATGTGAATTCAGACTTGCACGCTTTCATATGCTTACAAGAATATTTAGAAAAGACAGGCATATACTGTAACATAAATACACACATGATTTGCTTGTTTGGTACATTAAAATATATGGCTATATTCCCCCATACTGATTTATTCCCAGATGGCAGGATTTGGGAGTTAGGATATTTTTACCTTATGCCAACTAGCTGATCCAGCTTGTTGCAATGGCAGGACTGAGGTGTGGATCTGTTCGGCACACACAGCCAGAACCTGGGCACTGCTCTGTGGTGTCAGAGGCTTACGCACCCCCAGACTGTCCGCATTCATAGTTGCATTGTGCTATATTATTGACTTTGTTGCTCTGAAATCTCTGACTCTATGTATGAAAGGGTATTGATGACTTTCAGAATATATTTGCTCCTAGTCCACGTTTGCCTAATTTGCTACCCAGACGTACTACCACAGGACAGCTGAGGTTGGCAGGGACCTCTGGAGCTCATCAGGTCCAAGCCTCCTGCTCAAGCAAGGACAGCTAGAGCCCTGGACCATGACCACACGTCTTTGAGTATCTCCAAGAATGGAGACTCCACCGCCTCTCTGGGCAACCCGCTCTAGCGCTCAGTCACCCTCACGATAAAAAAGTGTTTCCAAGCATACATTTGTGCCTGGGGTTCTTCCTCCCCAGGTGCAGGACCTTGCATTTCATGCGGTTCCTATCAGCCCACTTCTCCTGCCGTATTATACCATTACATATGAAGTCCATTGTTAAGAGAATCATTTTGTTGCATTAGACTCAATTGATTAAAACAAGGGCTAGAAAAAAACCCCTACCTTCTGTAAGAGAAAACTCTGCCATAAGCATGCATTTTAATTAAAATTCAGTACTTGGTTTTTTTAATATATATTTCAGAGCTTGTCGTCTTCCAGATTTCCCCAGGCACACTGAATTATTTATATAGTTAATTCAATGACAAAACCCTCACCATTAGCCTCACCAAGATATTGCTGCTTTTCATAGCATATACATCTGAGTTTAAAGTGGCCAGTTAGCAGCTCACTGAAGCTGTATGCTAAAGGGAAGAGACTGTAGTGGGAGTTAAGATAGTGCTGAACCTCTTCCAAGAATTGGAAACCAAAAGAAGTCCTGACTTGGCCATAACTGAGAAGAAAGGAATTGGAAATTTTGATCTGATTTAAACTGGAAGCACAGGATTAGCTCTCCACTGCTGTTTGCGATTCTTCTGAATTCCCAGATCTTCCCAGAAACAAAGCAAGTGAAGACTTCACTTCTGCTAATGGACACACACAAAAAAATCAAATTTCAAGTATTACATGTAAGTAGAATAATCCACTCGTGAACACCATGTTTTAAGATGGCCTTTTAATTGTGTTCCTTTTGAACGTATTAAAAGGCCTAAAAAGCTCTCAGTAGCAATAGTGATATACTCTACCGCTAATGTATTTAGAACCACTCATCAGTTTTCCCTCACCACTGGATGTATTTCTCAGCACACTCAGGTGACTGGATTCCAGAATTGTACTACACCTTTCTTTGGGAAGTTGACACTTGAGCTGTTGTGTTGTGGGTTGGTTTTTTTTTTTAACTCCTACAACTAAATTATCTTTAGTTACCTCTTCACCACATACTTGCAGGTTGTGCTTCAGGTTCAGTTCATGATGTACATTAGAATGAGCCTGTCAACTGTGACCTGACATCCAGCTGCTTGAGAAAATGCTTTCTGTACCCAGCAGGGGCTGAGCCCAGGCTCAGCAGAGGGCATCCTTACCCTTCACTAGCTTCAGGAGCGGGTGACTTTCAGAGTGTAATTCCTGGATTTTTTTTCTTTTTCCAATAAACATTTCAGACTGATGATTAAAATGGAGATGGGGAGAGGGGGAACGTCAGCTACTGTGAACCCTGAAGGCAAAAGGGCCTTTGATCACTCTAAGGGCAAATTAGTTAATTTATCATGATCCGATTTTAATTATGTGTAGTATTAATATACCCAAGGTGAAAGAATTAGAGATGCTCTATCAGATTATCAAAAGAGTAGGCCTCCTCTCTGCCAACACAGAAATATTTTAATTGAGCTCTAAAACAGCATGCAGAACTGTTTCCACAGACAGGCTATTCCACAGCCCAGTATATATCTTATTACCAGGAAGTTTTCTCTAGTACTTAACCCAAATTTTCACTTTTGTAGCTTGATCTAATTACTGTTAGCTATATTGGCATACATAATTCAAAATAATTCCTTAGAAATTCCTGGTGCTAACAAGAAAGGAAATGCTTCTAATCCTGTTCCAGCCCTGCTCCTCAATTACCCAAACTGGAAAGCCTCTCTGTAAACTGTCAAGATACCCATTATACCACTGGCTTTTAAACAAACTGAGCACAACGGAGTATTTTCAGACCATAACCCTAAACCAAAGCTGCCTTTCAGGAAAAGCTGGATTGTAAATCCCAAATTGAGTTGAAGTAGAATAAACTTGGCTTCTGTGTAAGCTTGGTGTGCCTCTGAATGCCTTAAAAAACTGCCTAATGAGGTTTTGAAGTACCCTGGCATATGGCATTGGTAGAGCAACAGACCCACTTCCCTTGCCCGCTCAGGATCCCAGCGCTGCCCAGAGCTCTGGCTCTCCCTGAGAGCACCAGCTGGAATAAACTACTGCAGGTGTAGCCCCAGCTATGCACTGAGTGCTTGGTGGTCCTTTAGAACCTGTGAATAGTGGTGGATTACTGACACCCCAACTTCAAACCACACATGGCTCAGAGCACAGCTGACCTCGAGGGTTCCAAGTTGAAAACCATCTTGACAAAAGACCCATGTTCCATTCCAGGGCACACATAGATACCTCCGCAGCAACCACTGGATTTTTAAACCATGGAATTTGCAGTGACTGAATTTCTGGGTTTTGCTTCTCCGTGGGTTGTAAGAGTATGTTATTGTGCTGACATATCCCGTGAGGGACAGTGTAAGGATAAGCTGTCTAATGTGCGTAAAGGCGATTAGAGGCTGACATGAAGTTTTAACAAAATCACATACAAGCACACTCATTAGCTCTTGTCAAACTTACATACTGTATAGTTTTGATACAGATTTTACACTCGAGCCTACATGACTCACTCTGGCCCCCACCTACAACAGATTTCAACTACTCATTACATTTAATGTTCTAAAACTGACTATTGTACAGGCTCTGGAAAGGTATTTTCTGTGCCAAGAGTATTCTGGGTATTTATATTGAGAACTTCATAAAATCTTTTGTCTGTGCTGAATTAAAGACCCCTGCTGAGGCAATGCTTGTTGAGGCAAGCTAAATTACATGATTTGCTTTGTGCTGTGAAATACTTGTATTATCTTAAAAGTCATGAGCCTGATGCAGTATCAAGTCACAGAATTTGTAATTTTCTAAAAGCAATTTTTTTTCTAAATGTTTATTGCAGGAAGACACTTCTCTTTTCTTTCTATTTTCTTTCTGTCTAATTTCAGAGATGAGTTTTCTAAGACAACTCAAATAAACAGCCTTTCAATCAGTCAAGCGCACTGTCCTGATAGTGAATTTCTCTAGAAATGTGTTTTTCTTGTGAATTGAAGAGAATTCATACTAGAGCAGATAGCTGGCTTTCCCTCATTCATTATCTTTAATGTATTGTGCCAAACAGAATTGCTGCCAACTGTACTTCTTGGTGGGGTTACAGCTATAGAGGAACAAACTGAAGGGCAAAATTTGCCTTGTGAGATATGCATAACTCTCTTCGGAAAGCCAAGTGGAAATAAATTAAAATGGATTTTAAATAGAATGTCTCACTTTGCATAACAAACAAGGAATTCCTCATTCTATTTAGCTTAGTATTCTGTACCGCTATGGGTTGCTTCCTTTCCTTCCCCACCCAATTTTAGTCCAGAAAATTACATTTTGAGGAGAAATGTGATCTGTGAAGTGATATAAGCAGTGATTGCATTTAAGCTTCTTTTTTAACCTGCCTGCACCTGTCGTCTCTGTCCTGATCAAACCTGAGACAAATGAATTTAGCAAAATAATTTTCTGTTTCTCTTTCTCTGAGATCACACAATTTAACTGTCCTGTCTATAAAAATTATAAACGTGATTAATGCTGAATGGATGCAAAAGGTGGGAGAAGAAAGGAAGGACAGGAAAAGCCTTGAAAGAGCAACCCCAGTAGGAACGTGGGCTCCTGCCAGGGCTGCTTCTGAAGATGTCATAGTTCTTACTTAAATACCTCTCCCCATTTATCCTATCGAGTTTAGGATGAAGGCCTGTCAAACACAAGCTCCCGGTATCAACTGCATCCAGTATCTAACAAAACTGGTCTTAGAAAAGAAATATGAATTTTGATATGCATTACATTGTTCATTTTATTTGGAGGCACCATAAATTCGAAGGTGAAATCTAGTTAAACATATACAATTTATGAAGACTGTTCTGAGATATTCAAAACGTTTTTCAATTTAGGAAGAAACAAATTATTATAAAATAGTTACTGTGAAAAGATTATTATAAATAGCCATGGTAGTAATTTCCTTACACAATATGTCAAAAGAGGTATGAACTTTAAAAGTAAGGTACATTCTCCCATTCCTCAAAATATCATTTCTAATCCCTTAATTTCCCAAAAATAAATCCATGCTGAATTAAATGGGTTATACATGTCTGTTGGATGGGATTATACATAGTAATCACAATTACAGGTCTTAAAACAAAGCTATTTCTAATCCCTCCAAAAGATGCTTAATAACTGACTACTGAGGGACTGATTAAAGAAAGGGATTAGATTTAGAAGTGGCCACAATGAGTAAATTACGCAATCCAGACTTGTCGTGGAAAACAGAACCATTTTCCAATTGAAAAAAGATCTCAAAAGTGAGTCCATGCCAGAAACGCCTTGCCTTTCAGTTAGGCTTCTTCCCTAAGCACAAAAAAAATGAACAAACAAATAAAAGCCTTTCCAGTTTTTTCAGCAAAGTAGCCTATGCACCATAGCAACCCTAAACAAGTTCATAATGAAGATGCAGTTAAGATCCTATCTAGATTTGACATGTGATGGTATGGACAAACACAGGTGAATTTCTCAGTGCTACCTTGGATCATGCACAGCTTTATCTGAGCAGCTCCAAGAGAAGAAACGCCTTTGGAGACTCTCTCCTCTCTCTGCTCTGAAATCGCTTTTTATTCATGTGAATAATACACACTGACATCTCATTTAAAATGAAGATCTGTACGTCTCAACAAGACAGGGACACACCTGCCTTTTCTAGGAAGAAAACAACTAAAGGGCATTAATCCACAATTGAAAGAAAATGTTAAGTAGAATTTTTCATATTTTCTCTTTTTGAACTATGGTATGGAGTTTGCATTGTGGCAGATAATAAGACAAAACAGGACAAATGGGAATCCCTTTGGAGTCAGTGGCAATGCTCCTCTTGACATCCATGAAATGAAGACTTGGCCCAAGGCCTTTGAATCTGATTGTGAGATACAATTGCAGTAAGAACGGCTGAAGAAAGAGCGAGCTCCAAAATATGTTAAATCTGTTGCTACATGTGGAATAATGGAAGACAGATAATGACAGTTCCTTTGCAGTGATGCAACTATATTTTAACATGAATAGATGGACAGAAAGGAAGGAGGTTCAGCTGTCCAGATAAGGATGTCATTTAGGCAAAAAAGTATTTTTAGCTACCCTACTGCCTTTCAAAAGAAATGCTGGCATCTTCAATGCTGCTCCAGAACGACTTGCTTACATTAACAGAGCAATGTTCATGATGAAGCAGCGAATGAGTTTAACATTTTGCTGCAGATAAACTCTGTTAAGTTTCAGATGAAAAGAGTGACTGGGAGGAGAAACCATTTCTTTAGCTTTCAATAATCTTGCACTTTATGTGAAACTTGGGGTTCTGATAAACAGATGAATCTTTAACCTTGACTCCCATAGTACCATTCCCAGCTTTGTCTAATGAGAAAACTTAAAATTATCTGTTCCTCTATAGACACAGTCACAACTGGATAAAGGTGCAGCTTGAAGCACAGAGAACACATCCCTCCCTTCCTCTCCATTCCCACACACTCCTGTGGGCCCCTCTGTGTTACCATTAATAAACATACAGGTCACAGGATACGTTCCTGCCCCCAGCCTCTTTGTAACCCTCAGCCTGCACCACCCGCACCACACACAAAATATAGCATGGCTGAATTAAAGGCTTTGTCTGTTTGGTTTTTCAGGTAAGCCCATCAAGCATGTGGAGAGACAGCAAGCTGAACGGGTGCTGAACATCACCCAGGCTCCTTTAGAGAACACCTCTACAGAAACATAACAAGGATGTTGTTAAGAGTACTCTCTATTAGAGAGTAGTAACGATCATTGGATTAAAGTACTGAGCTAAGGGTCATAAGACAAGAGATTCATTTCTGCCTCTGTCCTAAAACCTGTATGTGAAAATGTGTGGGTCAAATAAACTTTTCAGGTTGTCTGGACCTTGGAACAGGCATAGATTTTCAAACTATCTAGACTCCCACAGGCAGCAATGAGCAATAATGTCTCTAGCCTCTGGAAAAAACCGACTTCAACCTGCAAGTGCTGGGAAAGTCTGCCAAGTTCTCCCCTTCATCTTCCTAGCCTTCAGCGAGACCAAACACTTTTCTTTCAGGTACGACTATGGTAAACCAGAACCACGCACCTTGCATGGTAATGATGATTAATATTATATGTCTGTTGTATGACATATTTATTCTATGCATTCTTTGCCTTCCATGAACTCAGTTTTAGAATTCTGCAATTTTAAATTGGGATGAAGAGCTGAATAGTCTCACTAGTTGCTTTTCCCATTTGCCTTCTGTTTTACAGGTGCACAATATTGCCTTGGATAGGTAAGTAAACATCTTATTCCAGTATTTCTAATAATGTTTTCCAAACTCTTTCCTTGTTTTGAGGAAAATCTGATGACATATCCATCTTCAAATCTTCCTTTATAAAATTTTTAAAGCCTGTAAATATTGCAAACCTAAGCAGTTCACCTTTTTGTTTCTTACACTGCATGTTAACACAAGTTTAGTGTGTTTTGTGGTATAGTTAAATGCCAGCTAATATAATTTGGCAGTTAGATTCTGCTCTTTACAACTCAGAAACAGCTATAAAGCAAGTTCCAGTTTTCTGAGAATGAACCTACTCTAGCACTTAAAAAATATGTCTGCATGCACTGATCATATATGAAATCAAGGAAACAACAGCAGACTTACAGACTTAAACTAGTGGATGATACTCAGATATAGATACTATCATGTAATCAAGATTAAATATATCTGTTCCTCTGTTTGGCACTTCGAAAATATTTCTACACCCTGAGATCATAAATAAAATTAAAGCACTCACCTTAACGATAATTTTATTCTAGGAGCAGCCATTCAAATAAGCCAAATGTTTTTATTGTAGTTTTAAGATACACTGGGAAACATTTAATAAGAAAATAATAGATGTGCTCTTTAGACTAATTATCCGCCAAAGAAAAGCAAAACAGTCTTAAGTAAGAAAGTCATGTCTGATATTTAATTTTTAATGAAGACCACATGTAAGTGAAAAAGAATCTACATGGCTTACTAAAGATAGTGTAATGAAAGGAGTAAGAAAGCTACTTCAAATGAAGTAGATAAAGCAAACCTGTTTACATAGCACGACTTCTCAGAACTGCTTTCAGCCCAGTATAGCCTAATACACCATGAAAGGCGGTACAAAATGAGGCAAACTAAAGCTGTCTTGGAAGGTAAACAGAGAAAATTTGGTATTTAGTAGCGATATACCTGGTCAAGGAAAGGGAAAATTGAACAGGGGTGTCAGAACCTTACCATATATGACTGTTCAGGGCACCTCCCTCAGCCCTGGGGGGAGCACAGGAACCGTGCAACACGACAGCAAACTACAACCACTCGCACAGGTTGTGCACAAGAGAGCATGACCCTGGCCCGTAGCACAGAGCTGAAAACGTGGTGCTAAATAACCCGCTCAATCAGCAGCTCTGCTTGCGCACACAGGCACAGGAAGTTGTTTTGCAATTCACCGCGCCAGAAGCCCGCAGGAGAAAGTTCTGGTCCACTGGGCCATGCTCTCCACTGTGGGCTTCAGTGGGCTGTGGGCTGGGACGGGCTCTGCCCGTCCGCTGCCGGCGCAGGCGCTGCGGGTCACTGCGAGCTCCACAAGGCCACAGCTCGCTCAGTCTCATTTGGTTCAAAAGAAATGTAACACCACCACTTGACAACGACAACAGACAAAGTCTTTCTGAAGGAAAATGACTCATGAAGAAAACATATATAAGCCTCTGTTCTTTAGAGACCAGGAATTGAAAGGCTTTTGCTCACCTCCCTCATTATCCTTGTTATCAGCACAGGCGGTTTCCATGGCAACGTTGCATCCAGGCCCCCTCCAGCCGGTCTGGCAGACACACTGCCAGCTGTTCTGACCCAGCGTGCATCTCCCGTTGCCGTTGCACAGATCAGGGCAGCCATCTGGTTGAAGAAATGGAGAAGGTAAGTACGAGACACACTCATTCACACCACCGCTCAGACTGCTGACAATAATACTGTGCAGACAGAAAGAGACATTCCTGCTGGTGGGATAAACGCTCTCCTGGCCCAGAGCCACAGCCCTGGGGTGGAGAAGGAGGGTAAAGAAAGTGGACACCTCAGGGAAATGAGAATTTAACTCAAGCCAAAAGGCAGGAGGAATCCTACCGTCATACATGTTTTAAGAACTCTGTAAAGGTTCAGATCTTGAGCTGACAAAAACTACAGTCTGCTGACAGAAGATCGCTGCCTCTTATTTTTCGCGCTGTATGTGTGTGTATACACATCTGATGGAGAATGTCATCTTCAACAAGCATGTCAATGTTCAGCGTGCCTTTTATGCTCTGCATTGCATAATTCTCCAAAACCTCTCTAAACACAAAGTTTCAATTAAAAGTTTGAAAATATTTTCCTTAACAGTCATTTAAAAAGACCTACTTATTTAACACAAGCTTTCTTATGTTATGATGTAATATTTCATGATATTTGAAAGACACACTAAAAGAGGTATCCCACAAAAGATGTATGTTTTGTATTTACTATGGATATGACATGACTTACTGTATAGCAAGAGCTGAATCTGGAACAAAAATACTAATTAGCTGAGGTGCTTATGTCCTCCAGCAAAATGTCCATAGATAATAGAATACCTTGACTGCTTCTTCCCGAAATGAAATGAGTCTCAGGAGGAACTACTGTACTTACTGAATGGTCATTTTGAAAAAATTTTATGAAACCAAATTCCAGCCCTAACACATATAACCGAATCCACCAGCACCCAATCCACCCAAGCACATGTGTTTGTCTTTGGAGGTGACAGAAGATTGGAGAGTCCCAAGCAGACCTCTCAGAGCACCTTTTCATTAGCCTGAGCAGGAGCAGAAGGCTGCCACACTGACAATAGATGCGGGACCAAATAAATTTTTGTTTGGGTTGGAAATATATTCTAATCCTGCCATCTCTACAACTACCAGAGAACATGGAATAATTTCCCTCATTGCTGTTCATCTTGGGCAGAAAATTTGCCCTCAAAATAGCTCACAAAGCTTCATGCTCTCTTCACCTCCACCAGCAGTGGTGGGTCACCATTGGCATCAAGATCTGCAGGGACCTGCTGCAGCTCTCTCAGGTCTCACTGATGGTCTGCATTAGTCCTTTGCACAGTCCTTTGTGGTCCCTGTGACCACAAGCTGTGACTATCAGTTAAACGCTCCACTCCCTTCCCCGGGCATTTTAAGAGCACCAAGGAACTAATGGGCACTCTACCAGAGTATGGATAGTCTTTTCACCAGCTGCGAGTGAGGAAGGCAGCAGTGGGAAATATCCTGAAAGCAAATAAATATGTTTTCTTTGAGCAGCACCACTTCAGGTGTGCAGCCCTGGAGAAGGACTAAGATGACAGTGTAGTGCCTTTGTGCCCCTTGGCCTCTGCAGGTGACCAGGAACAGTGGCAACTGTTGAACAACAGCTTTCCTACTAGCGCTGAGAGTTTGAACAGCCTTCCAGAAATCACTGATGTAGACTGCCTGTTTGTTTCTATAACCTGTCCAGAAAGCCGCAGCTTTGAGTTTGTGTCTCTTCCTGCTCCTCCCAGCTGCCTTTGCTGTCACCAGGTGATGTCAGAAAGAAGCTCCTCTGACCTGGTTTTCACGCTGCTGCAGGAGTTGCCCGTGCAGGACAGCGAGCTGCCTTGTATCCCTGCCACTCACACAACTGCTGTGACAGTGTGTAAGCATTCACTTTTCCTTGTTGGGTTGTTACCTGATACATTCATAGTGATTGACTGATTTTTAATAGGACTAAATAGTCCACAGTCACATTAATTTTCTATGTAAATCTGAAAGTTTTCCTTACTTTTGTTTTTAAATGAATGCTGGGCCTGAGGAAGGTGCTGGACTGAGACCTTTGAGACCTCAGCTGTCCCACAGAAAATGTTCTCTATAGATAACAGCAACCCAGGTTTCTGTCATTGTCCTACCAAGGTGCCTGAACCTGCATAGTTTCTAGCACTGGCACAGCAGCTTGATCTCTAGAAAAGCTCTGCAGGGTAAAACACCAGACCTCTGCGAATGGGGCCAAGACCAGCCAGTTCATTTTACACAGAAAGCTACCAGCTGATAGGAACAAGTACTAGAAGTTTTATTTATGTTATGTATTAAAAAAATACAGTTCCCCTTTCACTTCAATGTAAGGTTATTTTGACATTATATATCTTAGCTATAAAAAATTGCATGCACTTTGCAGCATTTTCAAGGCATTTATCTCATTAATCTATCAGGCTGCTTGAATGACCAAGCTGATAATGTTTGAAAGGAGGCACCATACTGTAGGACAAATTATTTGTTTAAAATTAAAAACAAATAGTAATTGTGAATATACACACAGAGTCAGCTTTATACTGAGACACTGGAGAGAATTAAATCCCTGAAGCATTTTGCTTTGCAGCATGCGAGCAAGATGAAAACATGAACAGTAGGGAGCTAACAAAATCTCTGAAAAGTTTTACGTGCAGCTAGAGATTAATAGACACGACTTTGCGTTTAGCTTAAAGAGAGAAGGAAGCATCACTGGTATAGACATGATGTTGCTAGGAAACACTATGCTACCTCTATAGTTTATTTATAGTTTATCTGTGGCCTTTCAAAGATAGGCTTTGTTTCAATAACATGAGTATCAGAAGGAAGGAAAAAACCAGCAGTAGACAGTAAGATCCAAGTACTTTGACAATAATGTCTTCCTTTAGAGATCAATTACATTAATGATGTATTAACTTTCAAAACAGCTTTACGTAATGGTCTACTTTGATATTTTCCATGGTTATGTGTATTTCCACACATGTGTGTATATGCATTTGTTTATGCTGGTCTTTCATCGAGCAAATATTCACATAGCACTATAGTCCATGAGGCCAAAATTTGTTTTAAGAGCTTGTTGACCAACTAGACAACAGAGCTCATTATCATCTATTAATTACAAGTTTTCTTCTAAAAAAAGTTTGTATTTCGGCAGCGCACTGAATCTATTTAAATCTTCTTACACGTGCACGTCTGCAATGATTAGTGCAGATGAAAGTCCGCTGCACAAACAGCATTTGCATCTGATAATGGGCCTGCCCTTCAATGGGTTTTGACAGTGGACAAGGTCACAAAGTGACTAACTAAAGAGCTGAGTCTCAGCAAAAGCTCCGTGCTCACAGCTGGACATAGGGTCTTTACTGGAAGCACACACTGTACGATGCACATCTCCACACGAAGTGCGATCCTAGCTCACACCGAGCAGCGTATTGCCTCCTGGCTGTCTCAGGAATTCACTCACAGAGTAAGGTAGTCAAAGAGAGAGTCAGGTAGTCACAGAAGGAAGGTCTATCAACATCTAACCTGAAGAAGTAATCCGCCATGGTATGAAGCTCTCAGTTGCAGCACAGAAAAGGGCTTCACACGAAGCAGACAGGTTACTAATCCTGCTGTGTACAGAAATTCCATTCATCTTTCCTATCACAGTGTGCTTCATAGAAAATGTAAAAAAGCTAGGTTAAAAAAGAAGAAAGTGCTTGTTTAAAGTGCTAGACTGACAACCTATTTGTTCAGAGAACAGGCAGGGTATGGGCAACAGCAGTTCAAGTGTTTCACACTTTTCTAGCAATGTCTGTACGGGCTGCTGCTGCTGGAGACGAAACACTAATGCAGGTGCCCTTCTCCTTCAGCCGCCAACTTGCCCGTGGGACTGGTAACCAGGAGGTTTAATATAAGTACAGAAGCACTTACAATTAAAAAGGCAAGAAAGATTTCAGTGCTTTTTGCAACATAGCGTCAGGAATCCTTGACTAGCATTGTGAGGGATCATCAGAGTCATGGGAGGTTTCAAAATCAAAATACTGAAGTTCATTCCTCTCCATACCACAGACAGACAAACTACCCAGCATTCATATGAAGTGAATGATGGAAGGCAGCGGTAAAGAAATAGGAGAAAATAAAGGTATTATATCTCTGGATCTAACAGAGAATGGTGTGAACTGTTGTTCTGTACATATGAGATCCCAAAACACTTCTTACGGCATTCTCAGTGAAAAAAATAATCTTTATAATCTTGCAATTCTGGAACACAAGGGCTAGTGTTTAATGCCTGAATTTATTTCCTCTCATGTTTTGTTTTTGTTTTTTTTTTCAACTACTCAACTAAATTGGAATAACTGCTCTTTCTACAAACAGGCTGTAACATTCTTCACTTGATCATGGTTTTAAAAGTCCATTTCTTGGCAAGTTGTTTTGGTACAATTTGGTACCAAATGCTACAATTTGGCACCAAATGCTACAATTTGGCAAACAGATTCAGCAAATGTATCCATTTCAGTGCACGGGGACACTTTCCCCCTATATACCTACACTGCTTCTCAGTATTTCAAAGCCCTTCACTTACATTTCCCCAGCTTATCCATTCCAATACACATATGATGACAGTATGTCAAAATGAAAGAAACTTCGGTGATACATAGCACAACATAGATCAATAGCAGCATGAGAAGCTACTCAATAGTAACATGAGAAGACTGTGACCTTAGAAAAAAAAAAAGTAATTGTGGTATCTTTGCCATGAAATAGTTGAGTTCCTTCTTCTAAGAATGAATTCTCTCTTTTGACTGCCTATTACCAAGAGGAAGAGGATCTACCAGGGAAGCTAAGTAAATAATGTAGTATCAGAAGAACAGAACACTATTTAACAAAATACTACGAGAAATTGGAACGTGTCGATATGGTGAGAAGTATTTCGTCAACTATTACTGTATACCTATACACAATTTTTAAGTTCAGTATTAATATGCATGGAGGAAAGGGATCAAAAATGTTCAAAACCTTTGATTAGACACAATAGGAAAAGAAAGGTCCTGAGTAAAAGCCTTACAATCCAAAAGACAAAATGAACTTAAGAGCACTAGATTTCGTTATTTGTAGAGCTCCACATTGCCACAGTCCATGATGAGGCCTAGAAGATGCTATTAGAACACCAATTAAAGTCTTTATCATAGCAACAACAGAAAAATAAATAGTGAGTCTAGAAAACCACAAACACTGCTATAACTGAGGTGACCGTGAGCAAAATTAAGTCTACTGCTTTCTCCAGGCCTATATAAGCTTTACCTATTTCTATATTTTCAACATTTATGAGAGATGTATGCAAAGCTGAATTTAACAAGAAAGTCTGTAGAATCATTATGAATAGTAAACAAAATCAATATGGACAGTGCTTGTTTCTAAGAAGGTGGATATATTTATGAGAGTATACTCGTAGGTCTCATCTACAATGAAATTATTCTGAGACTAAATTGTGAGGAGATTAATTCATTTTTTTAACTCAGCAAATTAATTTCCAGTATCTAGGCAGCACATCAAGAATGGTAATTGAATTTTGGGTAGTCTGTACAGAGATCCTTTTCATTCCACTGATACTCATAAACACCAGGCATACAAAACACTTGTACCCAGTTACCCAGGCATATATAGATTTTCCTTTGCATAAACTACTTTAAAACTCCAAAACAACCATTTTAAGCAAATCAAAATATAAAGTCATATTGTCCAATCAATTTGTGATTTCAGTCTAGACTTTAATACTCATCAGAACCCCCACTTCTGATGTGGCCAATCATTCTGGAAAAGAAGGAAGGGAAAGAGCAGCCAGGGAAAGAGACGTTAGAGAAATCCTGCTCTTTTCAAAGTTGTCAAACTTTGAAGGTATAGGTAGCCTCTTAGAGTAATTAAAGGAAAAAGGGGAATAGGTGAGATGGAGGACAAAAAGTAATTTCTCTCTAGGTGATATCTGGTAACCACTTAGAACAGCAAACAATGTTTATCAGCCTCTATTTAACTTCTACATGGAAAATCAGATGTAAATCAAGAGGTTACATCTTCTGAGCCCTTCTGATCCAAAGCTATCCTCCAAACAACATCTTCAAGCAGAGAGAATCAGTTCCCAACACCTCTCCCTATTTAGTGCATGTGTAGTGCAGCTATAGTCTGGAATATACAATCTCTTGCTTATCTCTCCTTCATTTCACACATCCTTATCCAAAGCCCACTGGTAGTCAGTGGAGTCTTTTCATTGACTTGAGTTGGTGCTGGACCAGGTGGTCCTATGGGTGAAGATGCACTACAGTAAAGAGTATGTTGTACAGCACAGTGTCTTCTCACTCACAGGACATGTATGGGTTTCAAGGGGAACATTTAAATTATATTTAAATCCTCCTCATTGCAGCTGTTAACTACAGAACTGTGGCAAATAAAAGCAGGTTGGGATATGATGGTACCTACAGAATGGTAATACCGTGTTTCATTTGGATTTTAGAGGATAAACACTGTTTTTGCATTTTCTGTTCATTCCTTCATGAGTTGCTGGTATGCCTACAGCTACATAGCAAATAATAAACGAGGTACATAGAACAAGGTACCTAGGAACACTGAAAAATAAAATTATGCTATTTATTTGCTATTGTTATTTTTTAATCCTCCCATTTCAAGGCCTGCAGGGCCAAAGAAAAGGCATACAAATACGAATGACACATAGTATTATGGTAGGCACACACAAGTTATTTTCTACAGAGTAAAATTTCAACTGGAATAAACTCAAACCCCCAACATGTAACTAATGCTATGTCAATGCAATATAGTATTGGTTGAGCGAGAGGTGAGGACCTTTGAGTGAGACTGGACAGTTCCAGAACAGGCTGGAGAGCCATGCAGAAGCAGCAGCTCTGGTCTTTGAAGCAGGATAGTCACACAGATTGATAAACTCTGAAGAATTAACCCAGCTTTTCAGTGTAATAAAAAGCCTGATTTCACTGCTCAAGTACCAAAGCAGCGCTGGTTGTGTTTCCAGCGAGTGCTCACCCAGAGCAGGAGCTTCTCCGTGGCACTGAAGCACTTGTAGCCAAGGCGCTCTGACTGGCTTCTTTGCTTCTTTTTTTTTCTCCTTTTTATTATTTAGAGGAAACTTTTTTTTTTAATTACCCAGTACCCTAAATATTTCCTTAAGCTAGATATCAAAGGAAATTATGGAACAAATAACTATCTGCAGATGTGTTGGGGTAGATGAACCAATGCCCAAGCTAAAACTAAACAATCAGCCTGCTAGAATTTTATTTATGGAACAGGGTGGAAAAAATGGAAAGCCTGAAAAGTAAGTTTCAAGAATCCTAAGTTTTTTCACTCTAGTACTTTTCTGTGCAGGCAGACAATTCTGAATGTTAAGTAAGGTTCCTTAAATTGCCTGGGATATGTTTGTCAGAACAGAGTTTCTTTCTAAATCTTATCTACTATAAATCTACGCAATTTCTGTCTTTCGCTTGTAGAGGTAGGAACTCAGAAAACATCCAGCTTTCCAACCTGAATAGCAAAATGTGAGAAAAACATATTTACAAAAAACTCCAAAACCAACCGTTTAGAAGAAGAGAAGTAAACCTCATACAAGGGAACTGCTGGTATTAAAAAGGGAGTCTCAAGAAAGTCACTTCCATTTTTCTGAAGAAAAAAAAATGAAAAAAAGACACACAAACACAAACTAGAAGAAAGCTCAGGCTGCAAATATAGGTCACAAAAATTTGAGATTGAAAAAAACCCCCGTGGGTGTCAGAGCATCACGCCTTGTTAACAAGGGATTGTTCCCAGTAGTACATTCTGTTTTATCCAACTTCATTTTAAGTGACTCAAACAGATGGGCTCCCATTACTTTCTTGAGGGGAGACACCCTCGAGGTCTCCCCCTTGTGCACAACCAACAGAGTTCTCTAACTATTCCAGCTTTTGGTGTGACTCCCCTTCAAGCTGCCAACAGCTGGGCAGGGAAAAGAGGGCGGCAGTTTGTGCTACACTGTCCTGAGACTTCAGGAAACAAAACAGATCAATAAACAAAAAATTCACGTCTGCTCAGAAGGCTGGGAATATACAGAGAGCTTCATCCAAGCCCAATAATTCGGGCTATTTGTAATATCTATATTTTATATAAAAGACAGTTTGAAGAAGGAAGAGAAATTGCATTGATGGGAATTTTAGTCATAAGACACCTGTAACACCAAGGGGCATCACATCCTGCACAGGAGATAACCCTGTGCACGGTGGCTTCATCAATGATCAGGTGACAATAGTTTTGGATGCGTACCAGCATAAGCAAAGTAGTTCTATGAAATATATGGACATAAGTAAAGACATTGCTGCAGCCCAAAGGCTATAGCATAGCTACACAGTTTCTTCTATAGGGTAAGCAGATAATTTGCTGAGATTTTAAGCAAGAGCTAAAATTTGACCCTAGCAGCACATTCAAGTCACACAGTGTATTCTTTTCAAACAAGACTCACGTTCAACTCATATTCATATATCCAATAAAAAGATACCTAAGAGATGCAGTAAAGTCTGCATTTAAGATAGGTGGTTCTTTCAAATTAATCTTACTATAACAAAACCCATTAAGAATACAATTCTGGGTGAAACTGCATTCATAAAACCACTACCACAACCATATTCTTTTACTGTATTAATGTTTCTCATATCAGATACAAGGACTGGCATCATCCTTTGCAATATCTAATATAGATTCTCAGAAAGAAGCTTTCTCAAGTTGGATTTATCTCTAAAATAATGTCTACATAAACAGTTTATTGGCAGTGTAATGATAAACTGACCTATTAGACAGGATGTGTAAATTCAGTCAATTGAAGAGTAACAAGCAAAACACTGACCTCGTATTGAGAAGAATATATAACCTAATGATGATACAATAACTAAAATCCCTCCATTAATCACAGTGTTATGGCAGGCAGTTTCTGCCATTTGTTCATAAAAATTACAATTCACCCAGTAATTGCTACACAACCTCCTTGCACGCAATGCAATTTGGTTTTTCATTATTTGAAATATGCCATAGCTTTTTAAAAATACTCATTTGAGCTTTCTTGAATAAATGTTTTGGTAAAGTGTTGGTATACTTTTAGACATACTTAACTACAAATCTTCAGGGATCTCATATATGCTGATACACAAAGTCGTGTCACATCTTCATACTCCTTACTCATTCTACCCTCTTCATGTCATAGGGAGAGACAAAGAGGAAAAAACACAATGTAATTCTTATGTTAAGTGATATCTGTATCTGGCAAAAGGACATTTGATACCGTGCTGTCAACAGCCCAGACAGAGATCCCAGCAGATTTCAAAAACTCAGTTTCATTTGGCTAACTGAAATTTATAAAATTCAAGACACAAGATGAAATATTCAAGATAATTGAAGAGCCCAGATAACCAAGGATGCTGCTACTCTATCTGGCGCTTGCAGGCAGATTAAGCTTGCCGGTGGAGATGGCGTGGTGCCATGCTTATCCAAAGCTGAAGTCAATTTAATGATGTTGTGAATGCAGCCTGTATAAAATTAGAGGTAAGCCCTGTCCTTCACCTACTCTGACCTCAGCTTCTAAAATTCCTGTATATACCAAGATGCCACAAAAGTAGACCCTAATTTCAAATATTTACAATCTAAGACCCTGCTGATACAAACAGCACAAGATGAGGCTTGAAAGGGGCAGAAATGCTTGTTGGTACCCACGGCTTTGTCTGGTAGTACAGAGCACTCCCAGATCGCCCACTGATTGAAAACCCTTCAGGGAGGCAGATGTACTTTTTCCTCTATGAATGCCTTGACAGGTCAGCAGAGGAGACTATATTGTCACTGGCTAGCTTATCTCAAGACACAAATGCAACCCAGCATTTCATATCTTAAAGGAAAATCACAACTGGCAGCTTTACTGCTTAGAAAATATTTTTAAGCAACAGTATTTGTTGCAACAAAATTCCGTGCAGAGGCAGGGAAGGTGAACACCAAGCCAAGTGAAATCAGACATTTTCTGGGTATCTCAATGTACAGATGCATTAAATATAATCACATTAAAGTAATTCTTTAGGACTTAAGTAGACCTAAAGCTATCCTACAAACAGGATATTTGTAATTAAGCATGAAACACTGTCCTCTGCTGTGCTCACACATTTACATCTGAATTTGAGTCTGTAAATCCAATCTGGCAACAACAAAACTGTGTCTGGTGTGCTGCAAACGATGGCCTAACACAAAATGATCATAAGGCAAGCTTTCCAACTCTGGTCTCTGCTGAAGCAATGCGTGGACAGAGACAGAGAGAACAACAAAACCACCAACAGGTTTGCTGTGCAGAACACGAAACACTGATGCTACAGACAAAGCCTCGGCATTAGCCCTGTCAAACACAAGGGATACTGCAAATACTGAAAAGTTCGTCTGAGAAAAACTGACATGCTGTAATGTAAAATCAGCTGTTAAATCTGAAGTGGCTAGACTCCTTGGGATCACATTCTTCTTTGCTGACCAGACTGATTCTTCACCCTTCTCAGCTGTGTCAGCTGAGGACCAGGACACAAGTTGGTCTCTGGTAAAATTCAGCCAAATTCAACAGAATTATGTGGATTTCAATACAGCCTCAAGGTTCACGGCAGTTTGCTGTACCTGGGCCCTTCATACAATCCTTAAAATTACCATTTTCTTCAGAAAAACATGGGTTTTCTCTGGTTTCTAAGTGTTAACTGACTACCAAGCATGGTGAAACTCCTTAGATTACAACCTCTTGCTGGTGGTTTTAAGGCTCTCCCTGCCTCCTGGAAGGGTCATGGATATCTGGTGCTTCTCCTGTCTGAAAGGCAATGAATCACTTGGAAACAGAGTTCTTCTCCTCAGCCAGGCTGAGCCTGACCGTTCCACAAAGTAGCAACCCTTGGATGTGCCCATTCTAGACAAATATCAGTAGCATCTAATTTTCCATTTCTGAACAGTTTTATAAAGTCCTACTAAAACCAAACTAACATTATAGACCTAATGCAATTTGGGTTTTTTTGGGAAGACACTCAGTTCTCAGTTCAGTCATTAACTCCAGAACACTTTTATTCACTTCACAAATCCTCCACACAGGGCATACAGGAGGAATGAATTCCTTCACTCGATAAATAAGAACTTACATATGTATATAAATCACATATTACCCACTTTTACTCCAAATCCAAATGGCATTTCTTTGGCCATAACTCCTTTAATACACAAATAGCTTTACAAAGCAGAGGTGTAAGTCAACCAAAATGCTCAAATAAGTTAAGCCAGCATTTACAGTCACCAAACAGAACTGTTCTCCTTACTCCAATACTACTTACCAGTAGTTTACACCGGTATTTCTAATCCTATTTGAATTCAGGGATGTGAGGCAAGGGGATGTGTGCACCTACACCAGTAGGGTGCTGCAGTGAGAACAAGCAGATATGTCACTTCTGTTGCTCAGTAGCCTACAGAAGATGCTCAGCCAGGGTGCCAAGAACCTATCCAATGTACAGCACAGAGGGTTGTACGAAATCTGCATTACAAACCTAGGGGCCTGAGCCTGATATCTGACCTCATAACTACCCTTGCTTTGAGGAAGAGATTGGACTACATGACCTCCTGACATCCCTTCCGAATGGAATTATCTATGATCCCTTCAGTTTTAGAGCTTTATAATTCATAATTCTCAGGGCAGGGAATCCCAGTTTTCTCAGGCATTATTAAAATATAATTACTTGCTATTCATCAGATATTAGTGCCTGCATAGAATTTATAATTTAGCAATTAACTTTCAAGTATGCAAATGCAGATCCTGTGTAGGTGCGCAGGTTATCTCTGGCAGAATAATAAATATGAGCCTTAACATAAGTACACATTTTCTTCCATTACTGTGTAGCAGATTGGTGTGCTTTATGAGCATCTATCCCTCAAATGTGGTATAGAACTTTGGAATCCCTTCAGGATGGACAGTGCTAGATAGCCTGATGTATTATATTTTGCAGCAGATCTTCCTAAAGTATTAATTACATGGATTCCAATAAATAGCTGCACGCTGTATGGTTTCAGACAACGGAGTCCAAACATTTCGGCTGTCCCAAAGGAAAACCAAAAGAAAGCGATAAGGAAAAAAACCTAGTTCTTAAGAAGCATTGTGGGATAGTTTGGAATGAAAAAAGCCTTGATAACATGCACTAAATGCTTCTCATACCCCTTCTGGTGTGCAGTAGTCCTAAATCTTCATGGCAGTAAAATATGATTAGAAGTGACAAAATCTTAAAATAAATATATCTCCTGTGTTTGTTAACGCTAGAATTTATGCAGTTTAAATGTGTACAACTGTAAAGAATGAAATAATGCCCATGACATAAGAGCAACACAGGCAATGTATGTAAACCTAATTAAAATACATAAACAATGCATTCTGAGTTATGTGAGTATTTGTGTATGCGGAGTTGTTTGGCAGATGTAGGCTAGAGGATGAATATTTCACGACATAAAATATATTTGATAAACACGCCTGTAATTCTAAAGTGCTAGGCATCCACTCTGCATCCATTTTCAATATACATAAGCCTCATAAATATCACACATTTTTCCAAGTTTTTTAATCTACCAACTGCACAAAATTAATAAAAACTAAAGAAATAAAAATGTTCTTTTCACAAATAAACTGTTTAAAATCCTGCATGCACAGACAAAGCATAGGATAGCTCTCTTCTTGTTCCATCTTTATCTGCCTAAGTGGTGAAGGAAAAAAATCTCATAATCCTTCACACATAGCCAGTTGCCTTGATATTTAAATAATACATAAATCTGGGAGACTGATTTTGATCTACTAGGGAGATCATCTTCACCATTTCACCCCCAAGAAAGCCAAGAGTATTTAATCTGCACTTGGAAGGAATCTGAAAGACAGACTTTCAGCTCTGCCTAAACATTAAAAACATTTACTATCAGCCAACCGATAGCTCTGCTTCTCCCTGAGTCTCACTAGAAGAGACCTTAATTCTCTGGAACAAACACTTAAGTCTTTCCACTTACAGACAAGAGTATTTCTTTTCCATTTCCCTGTTGAAGCCACCCGGAGCACCAACTAGGCTTTTAACTTGGTTGCCTTGCATCTGTATTTGATGGTTCTTGAGCCATGCTGGGACAGGCAGGTTGTTACTAGTTATACGGGGACTGTCTGCTGGGAGCACTTCTCTTCAGAAGAAAAACACAAGATCTAAGTGAGTTGGAGATGCTGCCAAGAAATCCAGAGATCACGCCACCTCAGCTGCAATAGGATTGTATTTGCCCTCAGTGTTCCAATAAATAAGTTGGATTAATACACTTTATTCACTGATTCATGACAGGCAAAAAGGTGCATAACTATGTGTTGTCATGATATTTGCTTTAGTATAAAAAAACCCAAAACATCAAGGAAATAAAAAACAAAATCAGGAAAAAGCAGACAACATTACTAGAAACAAAGACCAGTCAAAAGGAATTTCCCATAACAAAACAAAACAAAAAGAAAAAATATCTAAGATCTGTGCATAGGACATCTGAAGGACAATTCACTACAGTTTTGTGCAATTGGCTCTTTCTTCACAACACTGAAAATGTAGCATGCATAGCTAAATAGTATCTCGAAACATATCAAATACATGTCAAAGGAATTTTACTTTTCTGTTTCCCATCCAGGTTGGTAAATATGTTCGAGATGTTCAAGGCAAAATTACCTGAAGGTGAGACTGCTCTGAAGACTAACATTATTTCCCCTCAGAGTTCCAACAGAATTATAACTTGGGTTCCCATAATTTCAGTGGGGTGTAGGATCATTTTTCATTTCCCGTACATAGTTGAACCATTACCACATTCTAAGGAACATGTCAGAAACACATAGTAATTAGGCTTTCCTGTAGACAACAACAATTTGTTGAGAGCTGTGAAACCGAGCGGTACGGAGCAGCCTTTTCCCGCTGCACAGCAACGTTTCATCAGTGCAGAGCAGAACGAAGTACTGCCCGAAGCGTGGGGGGACTTCCCCAATCCACCGTGACCACCTAACAAAAGAACACCTTGCAGCATCAAACTGTTAGTTGAAGGTCTCTCGCCTAAGGATTGATGCAGTTTGACTCTACTGAGTTTATGAGATCTCTGTGGGTCTTAATCAAGCTAAGTGAACTTTGGAACGGCTGTAGGTTTCGGCGTAAATACATATGTGGGAATATGTTCAATCAGGCACAGTGCATATCCAATTTACTGTAATAACTTCTGTAAGCAGTTAGGAAGTTTTTTCAAAAATCTTTTTTAACTGCGTATCGCTCACTGGAAAAACTATCCTGCAGTTTAATGACACAGTCTTGCTCCTCGAGAACAAATCAGCAAGCTGAAGGTCTTTAAGTGCATTCTCCAGCATGCAGACTTGCTTCTCGTTCTGAATAAAACTACTTCCTAATTTTGATTATTTCCTAAAGTGGAACTGAGTTACCTAGTTAAACTAAAGGATCAGTAGTAGCCCTGTGAAAGTTTATCTTTAATAAATCTGGAAATTTTAGTCACAGGACAAAAAATTAGAAGCAATGCTGAAAAGAACAGAATCTTTCCTTTTCAATTCACTGTCAGTTGTTCACATTTGAATAACACTCCTCCTTAGATTTTATAACATCCTTATCTCAAGCAATAAATACAGGAAATAAAATGAATAATTAAGATCTAGGGGCATATTTTGCAAATAACTTTTAAGAAAGCTTCCATATAATATCCATTGGGACAATCCAATCTATTATATACAAATTCCTAGAAATTTTTTAAAATAAAATGTTTTATCTCAGAAATTCTGAGAAAAATCCTTGGTATAGTAGAGGAGATTGTAACTATAAAGGTTGACTAAAACAGATGCCATCTTAAATGGAAGGCAAATATGTCAAATTACCTCAATTCATCTGAATAAATATCTCCCTTTACCAAGCATCTCAGTATTTCCATGCAGTAACCCTTTTAAAGTAGGTAATAAGGATTTCAGGAGTTTCACAGTAACTAGAAATGCAAATACTAGTCAAAGAAGAGAGACTTTACTTACCGAATTCTCTGTGTATGGAAGATTGAAAGATTAAAAGGAAGGGGGAAATCATTAGGTTTAACTAAGCACTATCTTCATTTTATATTAACAAAATTCCACAGAGTATGGAAATATTAACAATTTCAGGAGACACTTCAGTGTATCCACAAAGTTTGCTGAGTGCTATTTCATATGTAATTAAGTATTCTGATAAAGTAATGAACAACTGTTCAAGATTAAGGGGGCATGACCAATTTTGAGTCACTTTTTCCTTCAGCATTTAAGCTATTGAAATTGCTATAGAGGATGTAACAAGAGATTCCAAAGAATAATCATACAACTGATAACCTCTATGGGCCCCTCTGGATCTGAATTAAGGAAAGATCCAACTGCAAACTAATACTTAGGCATTTATAGAGATTTTTTTTCATTTCCCCTTCAGCCTTCTAGCTACATATGCAAGAGTAACACAGCACATACATTGTTTAGGCTTTTGGTTCATAATGTCTCTGTAGAGGAATAGTGAAGAAACAGAGTGCACAAGGTAACATTTCCTGTAGTGTAACCCTCACCTAGTATTCCTCCAAGAAACAGCTGCCCTCAAGCCTTCACAAAGCGACCTTGACTCTAAAAACCTGTTCTCTAAATATGGAAGGCTTTCTCCATTCTAAATCAATATTTCTAACTTATTTTGGGAAAAAAAAAAAAAAAAGATTCAACCATTCAAAGGACACAATGAAGATATATATGGATTGGCTTTATGATAAAGAATCAATTAATAATGATCCAAGGGAGGCAGTAACAAAAAGCTGGTTTAGCCCTGGTTTCTAAAGAAGCCAATAAAAAGATGAACTGGATCTAAAAATCTGTGTCGCTATACTTCCCCCTCACTTCCCAGTCAACTGTCTATTAACAACGCTGCATCGTGAGCAATGCCAACCTTCATTTCCTATTCCTAACGAACTCCTATGCAGTGATTTTCTGTCTTAAGTCTAAAACATCGTTTCCATTTTTTTTGAGGCAACAAAAAGGCACATTTCCATTTTGTTTCTGCACTGCTATCAAACTACTCTGATCAAAAAAATATGTAAGGAGTAGAATTAATCAGAATCTGTTAACATTTTACCAAATTCATATTGTGCTTTCACTTTTCAGCAGTAAATAATGATCCATGGCCTCCTGCTTTTAATAATACTTTTCTTGTTCAAATCCAAGTGATTCCGCAACTTAAAAATGAAAGAAAATAGGGAAGAGAGAGAGAGAGACACCCAACTTCTTTTTCTATAACTGCTTAATTCTGGGCACGCTATCTTCCATTGTAAAACCATATGCTATAATGCTAATTCCTCTATTAATATTTCAGAGAGAAGTGATCTGTAACCCAGCCTATACACATTTTGCCTTGCTTTATTAAACGGAAAGCAAAGAGGTCAGAGCAGTTTATATATAAAATGTGCTGAAAAGTGGATGGCAACATGCTACATTAGGAAACAAGTTCTACTCTTCTGGTATTCCCAGTGGTTAAAACAAAAAGTCAGTTCTCTCAACTGTACTAATGTGTCTCTGGTTTCAAGAGAATCATCATCTTCTGGGACATTTAGGGGTTTGTGTTTGTGCATGCTGAATTCACAAAAATAACTTCAGTGCTATTCTTGAGCAACTCGTTCCACAAGAAGCTCAGCAATCCCTTTGGATTCCTAATAATTGGAACATTATAGTATTTGAAGCAGTACTACTTTTAAGGTCAATAAATCACCACATTCTAGGTAAACCTGTTATTCTTACACTAATAATTTTTTTTGGTTCATTTGTTCTTTCAGATAATTGTCATCTTACTATAATTTCTAGCCAGAAATCACAACCTAGTAGTTTTTTCTCTAGAAACTGATCTAGTTTTTAATTAAAAAGAATGGTTTTTAATCACAACTACACCACTATATTTATTTCTTAGATAGCAAAGCTATTATCACTATTATTTCTCTTCAGAACAGGAATTGCATCTTGATGCACTGTGGTTCTTTAGCTCAGTTGTTCAATGCTGTATTTCAAGGCAAATTAAAACATATGTGGTCTAGATGCATTACGAATCTTACTCATTTGTCACATATTCATGAATAGCTTTAATCTTTCAACATTCTACCTAAAAAAAAAAAAAAAATCTTATCTGCAATTTTATAATTAACTGGAATGAATACAGAGAGATTCATCTATACTTTATATGAGTTTCTGTAAAAATATACTAAAATGGTAAAAGTGTCTGTACTTTTTTAATTGTATGAAAGATTAACTATCAGCTTGTGTAGTTCAGTCTACCCTCATTGCTCCAGAACATTTAAGAAGAAATATGTAAAAGTTTTCTGGTAGCGGTATCTCTTTTTACAGCATTTTAAAAGCAGGGCCCAGTCTACTGATGCTGAGTTGACCACCCTGCTCCGTACTGGACTGTTAAAAACTGTGAATAGAAACTAAAAATACAATGGGATTATGAAAAAGCAATAGACTCTGACATTAACTGGCAGTTTGTCAACATTATGCCTCCCTATTTACAGAATGCAAGAAATCCACAGCCCTTTAAAAGGCACTGCACAACAGAAAAAGTACAAATGAGCTGGGTAGGACTTAGGTGCCATTATGCAAACCAGGTTGTAGAGAATGCAGAAACTGTGTTACACTTGAACATCTGGGACTCGCTGCATGGCTCCCAATAACCAATGAGACAGCACAAGAAACGGCAATGAATCCCAGATGTTAGACATCAGTCATGGGCCACAGAACTGGCAGATTACAGTTTGGTGGGAGTTGAATTATTTTTTAAGTTCAGTAGAATGAGAGGGAGAAAAGCTTTACATTGATAAGCAGACAGCCATGTCTCCTCTGCCTGAATGTTCGTTAGGGATAATGCCATGATCCACATCACACCAAAGTCTTAGTGAAAGCAAAAGTTCCTCCTTTTCAATGACAACTGCTTAACTGTTTAAGAGAGGTACTTGTTTGGAGTGAAATATTTAAGTGTGTAGCACTCAGTGCTACGGGTCAGCTCTCAGATTTGAAAATCTTCAAGGAACAGCTGGACCATGAACCTTTTCTCCTCTAATCCTGTTACAGAATGAAGAATGAATGTGGATAGATACAGTAACATTAATTTCTCATGTCCCACTTTTCCTTCAGCCTTTAGTACTATGCTATGATTGTGAACTGCTGCTAGAGTAATGAGACACCAGTGTTGCTTTGTCTCTATCTATACCAGCACAGATGTGTTTTGAATACAACTGACAGAACGAGATGGGTAGTTACATATCAATCAATACTATATCACTGAGAACAAAACAGTAGTATATGCTGGAAATTGTAGAAATCTACATTTACGATTTTCATGGCAGCTATAAATCCGCTAATAATGTCCCCAATATTACTCCAACTACCTGCACTTTCAACATACTGAGATTAACATAGACCATAACATCAGACCTGAACTCCTTCAGGAAGACTCAAATTTGTATTTAGTTCCTACAAGTCAGTTACTGAAACGATGTTTATAATTTTTTCTGTTAAATGAGATACACTACATTATATAATGATGTCTGTTGGACAGAAAATTATATTAAATAGACATTTTCATGAGAAGAGTTTACATTTTTGTTGAAAACTGGAAACTTAAAAAAGGAAACAAACTATTTTGTTTTGAAGAACTGAAATACCCTT